>CM055119.1:213941703-213950350 GCA_029206835.1 Rana muscosa
ACATTAGAGTGTAAGCTCCTCTGTACAGAGACTGATGTGATGTGGGGGAGGGGACATTAGAGTGTAAGCTCCTCTGTACAGAGACTGATGTGATGTGGTGGGGGGAGGGGACATTAGAGTGTAAGCTCCTCTGTACAGAGACTGATGTGATGTGGGGGAGGGGACATTAGAGTGTAAGCTCCTCTGTACAGAGACTGATGTGATGTAGGGGGGGGGGAGGGGACATTAGAGTGTAAGCTCCTCTGTATAGAGACTGATGTGACTGTGGGGGAGGGGACATTAGAGTGTAAGCTCCTCTGTACAGAGACTGATGTGATGTGGGGGGGAGGGGACATTAGAGTGTAAGCTCCTCTGTATAGAGACTGATGTGACTGTGGGGGAGGGGACATTAGAGTGTAAGCTCCTCTGTACAGAGACTGATGTGATGTGGGGGGGAGGGGACATTAGAGTGTAAGCTCCTCTGTACAGAGACTGATGTGATGTGGGGGGAGGGGACATTAGAGTGTAAGCTCCTCTGTACAGAGACTGATGTGATGTGGGGGGAGGGGACATTAGAGTGTAAGCTCCTCTGTATAGAGACTGATGTGATGTGGGGGGAGGGGACATTAGAGTGTAAGCTCCTCTGTATAGAGACTGATGTGATGGGGGGGAGGGGACATTAGAGTGTAAGCTCCTCTGTATAGAGACTGATGTGATGTGATGTGGGGGGAGGGGACATTAGAGTGTAAGCTCCTCTGTATAGAGACTGATGTGATGTGGGGGGGGAGGGGACATTAGAGTGTAAGCTCCTCTGTATAGAGACAGATGTGATGTGGGGGGAGGGGACATTAGAGTGTAAGCTCCTCTGTATAGAGACTGATGTGATGTGGGGGAGGGGACATTAGAGTGTAAGCTCCTCTGTATAGAGACTGATGTGATGTGGGGGGGAGGGGACATTAGAGTGTAAGCTCCTCTGTACAGAGACTGATGTGATGTGTGGGGGAGGGGACATTAGAGTGTAAGCTCCTCTGTATAGAGACTGATGTGATGTGGGGGGGGAGGGGACATTAGAGTGTAAGCTCCTCTGTATAGAGACTGATGTGATGTGGGGGAGGGGACATTAGAGTGTAAGCTCCTCTGTATAGAGACTGATGTGATGTGGGGGGGGGACATTAGAGTGTAAGCTCCTCTGTATAGAGACTGATGTGATGTGGGGGAGGGGACATTAGAGTGTAAGCTCCTCTGTATAGAGACTGATGTGATGTGGGGGGGAGGGGACATTAGAGTGTAAGCTCCTCTGTATAGAGACTGATGTGATGTGGGGGAGGGGACATTAGAGTGTAAGCTCCTCTGTATAGAGACTGATGTGACTGTGGGGGAGGGGACATTAGAGTGTAAGCTCCTCTGTACAGAGACTGATGTGATGTGGGGGGGAGGGGACATTAGAGTGTAAGCTCCTCTGTATAGAGACTGATGTGGGGGGAGGGGACATTAGAGCGTAAGCTCCTCTGTATAGAGACTGATGTGATGTGGGGGAGGGGACATTAGAGTGTAAGCTCCTCTGTATAGAGACTGATGTGACTGTGGGGGAGGGGACATTAGAGTGTAAGCTCCTCTGTATAGAGACTGATGTGATGTGGGGGAGGGGACATTAGAGTGTAAGCTCCTCTGTATAGAGACTGATGTGATGTGGGGGGGAGGGGACATTAGAGTGTAAGCTCCTCTGTATAGAGACTGATGTGATGTGGGGGGAGGGGACATTAGAGTGTAAGCTCCTCTGTACAGAGACTGATGTGATGTGGGGGGGGGAGGGGACATTAGAGTGTAAGCTCCTCTGGTACAGAGACTGATGTGATGGGGGAGGGGACATTAGAGTGTAAGCTCCTCTGTATAGAGACTGATGTGACTGTGGGGGAGGGGACATTAGAGTGTAAGCTCCTCTGTATAGAGACTGATGTGATGTGGGGGAGGGGACATTAGAGTGTAAGCTCATCTGTACAGAGACTGATGTGATGTGGGGGAGGGGACATTAGAGTGTAAGCTCCTCTGTACAGAGACTGATGTGATGTGAGGGGGAGGGGACATTAGAGTGTAAGCTCCTCTGTATAGAGACTGATGTGATGTGGAGGGGGAGGGGACATTAGAGTGTAAGCTCCTCTGTACAGAGACTGATGTGATGTGGGGGGGGGGGGGAGGGGACATTAGAGTGTAAGCTCCTCTGTATAGAGACTGATGTGATGTGGGGGAGGGGACATTAGAGTGTAAGCTCCTCTGTATAGAGACTGATGTGACTGTGGGGGAGGGGACATTAGAGTGTAAGCTCCTCTGTATAGAGACTGATGTGATGTGGGGGAGGGGACATTAGAGTGTAAGCTCCTCTGTATAGAGACTGATGTGATGTGGGGGGGAGGGGACATTAGAGTGTAAGCTCCTCTGTATAGAGACTGATGTGATGTGGGGGGGAGGGGACATTAGAGTGTAAGCTCCTCTGTATAGAGACTGATGTGATGTGGGGGGAGGGGACATTAGAGTGTAAGCTCCTCTGTATAGAGACTGATGTGATGTGGGGGAGGGGACATTAGAGTGTAAGCTCCTCTGTATAGAGACTGATGTGATGTGGGGGGGGGGGAGGGGACATTAGAGTGTAAGCTCCTCTGTATAGAGACTGATGTGATGTGGGGGGAGGGGACATTAGAGTGTAAGCTCCTCTGTACAGAGACTGATGTGACTGTGGGGGGAGGGGACATTAGAGTGTAAGCTCCTCTGTATAGAGACTGATGTGACTGTGGGGGGAGGGGACATTAGAGTGTAAGCTCCTCTGTACAGAGACTGATGTGATGTGGGGGAGGGGACATTAGAGTGTAAGCTCCTCTGTATAGAGACTGATGTGATGTGGGGGAGGGGACATTAGAGTGTAAGCTCCTCTGTATAGAGACTGATGTGACTGTGGGGGAGGGGACATTAGAGTGTAAGCTCCTCTGTATAGAGACTGATGTGATGTGGGGGAGGGGACATTAGAGTGTAAGCTCCTCTGTATAGAGACTGATGTGATGTGGGGGGGAGGGGACATTAGAGTGTAAGCTCCTCTGTATAGAGACTGATGTGATGTGGGGGGAGGGGACATTAGAGTGTAAGCTCCTCTGTACAGAGACTGATGTGACTGTGGGGGGAGGGGACATTAGAGTGTAAGCTCCTCTGTATAGAGACTGATGTGATGTGTGGGGGAGGGGACATTAGAGTGTAAGCTCCTCTGTATAGAGACTGATGTGATGTAGGGGGAGGGGACATTAGAGTGTAAGCTCCTCTGTACAGAGACTGATGTGATGTGGGGGGAGGGGACATTAGAGTGTAAGCTCCTCTGTATAGAGACTGATGTGACTTTGGGGGGAGGGGACATTAGAGTGTAAGCTCCTCTGTACAGAGACTGATGTGATGTGGGGGGGGGAGGGGACATTAGAGTGTAAGCTCCTCTGTATAGAGACTGATGTGATGTGGGGGAGGGGACATTAGAGTGTAAGCTCCTCTGTATAGAGACTGATGTGACTGTGGGGGAGGGGACATTAGAGTGTAAGCTCCTCTGTATAGAGACTGATGTGATGTGGGGGAGGGGACATTAGAGTGTAAGCTCCTCTGTATAGAGACTGATGTGATGTGGGGGGGAGGGGACATTAGAGTGTAAGCTCCTCTGTATAGAGACTGATGTGATGTGGGGGGGGGGAGGGGACATTAGAGTGTAAGCTCCTCTGTATAGAGACTGATGTGATGTGGGGGAGGGGGGACATTAGAGTGTAAGCTCCTCTGTACAGAGACTGATGTGATGTGGGGGGGGGAGGGGACATTAGAGTGTAAGCTCCTCTGTATAGAGACTGATGTGACTGTGGGGGAGGGGACATTAGAGTGTAAGCTCCTCTGGTACAGAGACTGATGTGATGTGGAGGGGGAGGGGACATTAGAGTGTAAGCTCCTCTGTATAGAGACTGATGTGATGTGGGGGGAGGGGACATTAGAGTGTAAGCTCCTCTGTACAGAGACTGATGTGATGTGGGGGGAGGGGACATTAGAGTGTAAGCTCCTCTGTACAGAGACTGATGTGATGTGGGGGGGGAGGGGACATTAGAGTGTAAGCTCCTCTGTATAGAGACTGATGTGATTTGGGGGGGAGGGGACATTAGAGTGTAAGCTCCTCTGTATAGAGACTGATGTGATGTGGGGGGGGGGGGAGGGGACATTACAGTGTAAGCTCCTCTGTACAGAGACTGATGTGATGGGAGGGGAGGGGACATTAGAGTGTAAGCTCCTCTGTATAGAGACTGATGTGATGTGGGGGGAGGGGACATTAGAGTGTAAGCTCCTCTGTACAGAGACTGATGTGATGTGGGGGGGGAGGGGACATTAGAGTGTAAGCTCCTCTGTACAGAGACTGATGTGATGTGGGGGAGGGGACATTAGAGTGTAAGCTCCTCTGTATAGAGACTGATGTGATGTGGGGGGAGGGGACATTAGAGTGTAAGCTCCTCTGTATAGAGACTGATGTGATGTGGGGGGGGGGGAGGGGACATTACAGTGTAAGCTCCTCTGTACAGAGACTGATGTGATGGGAGGGGAGGGGACATTAGAGTGTAAGCTCCTCTGTACAGAGACTGATGTGGGGGGGGGGAGGGGACATTAGAGTGTAAGCTCCTCTGTACAGAGACTGATGTGATGTGGGGGGGGGGAGGGGACATTAGAGTGTAAGCTCCTCTGTATAGAGACTGATGTGATGTGGGGGGAGGGGACATTAGAGTGTAAGCTCCTCTGTATAGAGACTGATGTGATGTGGGGGGGGGGAGGGGACATTAGAGTGTAAGCTCCTCTGTATAGAGACTGATGTGATGTGGGGGGAGGGGACATTAGAGTGTAAGCTCCTCTGTACAGAGACTGATGTGATGTGGGGGGGGGAGGGGACATTAGAGTGTAAGCTCCTCTGTACAGAGACTGATGTGATGTGGGGGGGGGGGGAGGGGACATTAGAGTGTAAGCTCCTCTGTATAGAGACTGATGTGGGGGGGGGGGAGGGGACATTAGAGTGTAAGCTCCTCTGTACAGAGACTGATGTGATGTGGGGGGGGGGAGGGGACATTAGAGTGTAAGCTCCTCTGTACAGAGACTGATGTGATGTGGGGGAGGGGACATTAGAGTGTAAGCTCCTCTGTACAGAGACTGATGTGATGTGGGGGGAGGGGACATTAGAGTGTAAGCTCCTCTGTATAGAGACTGATGTGACTGTGGGGGAGGGGACATTAGAGTGTAAGCTCCTCTGTATAGAGACTGATGTGATGTGGAGGGGGAGGGGACATTAGAGTGTAAGCTCCTCTGTACAGAGACTGATGTGATGTGATGTGGGGGGAGGGGACATTAGAGTGTAAGCTCCTCTGTACAGAGACTGATGTGATGTAGGGGGAGGGGACATTAGAGTGTAAGCTCCTCTGGTACAGAGACTGATGTGATGTGGGGGAGGGGACATTAGAGTGTAAGCTCCTCTGTACAGAGACTGATGTGATGGGGGGGGGGGGGACATTAGAGTGTAAGCTCCTCTGTATAGAGACTGATGTGATGTGGGGGGGGGGGACATTAGAGTGTAAGCTCCTCTGTATAGAGACTGATGTGATGTGGAGGGAGAGGGGACATTAGAGTGTAAGCTCCTCTGTATAGAGACTGATGTGATGTGGGGGGGGGAGGGGACATTAGAGTGTAAGCTCCTCTGTATAGAGACTGATGTGATGTGGGGGGGAGGGGACATTAGAGTGTAAGCTCCTCTGTATAGAGACTGATGTGATGTGGGGGGGAGGGGACATTAGAGTGTAAGCTCCTCTGTATAGAGACTGATGTGGGGGGGGAGGGGACATTAGAGTGTAAGCTCCTCTGTATAGAGACTGATGTGATGTGGAGGGAGAGGGGACATTAGAGTGTAAGCTCCTCTGTATAGAGACTGATGTGATGTGGGGGGGGAGGGGACATTAGAGTGTAAGCTCCTCTGTATAGAGACTGATGTGATGTGGGGGGGAGGGGACATTAGAGTGTAAGCTCCTCTGTATAGAGACTGATGTGATGTGGGGAGCCGACGCGTTTCTCGCGCTCTGACAATGGGCGGCGGTGAGAACTAATAAAAATGTTAAACAAACATCTGACGTGATTTTGGCGATTTATTTTCTGCCGTCTACAAATGAATTTGTTAATCAAACAAGAAATGAGGGAAGTGGCGCTGGACGGATTTCCCTAAGTCCTCGCGGGCGATTTGATAGTCAAATCTGGTCAGATAATTGTATTGATAGGCAGCGAGCGATGTGAGGCGCGTCGGAGGTTCTCGGGGCCGTCGGTAACCCCGTCCTTTCCGGATCACTTCATTCCATTCCGGGTAAATTCAGCATGAGATTGAAATGTGTGACGGCCGAAACGCCGAGTTCTTGCAAGAAAAATGTGCGATTCCGACCGTCCGCGGACTTCAGAAATCGCTGCGAGGAGTTTTTATTTAGGTAATAAGGTGGAAATTCTTGTTAATTCAAAAAATGTTCTTATTTATAAGAACCATCCGTGACATGTCTTACCTTCCCACCGTCCTCCGAAGAGCGATTCACAATGTGTCAGAATGTATTTATTTGTTTCTGATAATTTCCTCCACCATGAATCCGACACAATCTGTACCATCCCCCCACATCTCCCCTGAGGGGGCCCCATTCATTTATATATAGGAATGAGGGGGGTGTATGGAGGGGAATGAGGGGGGTGTATGGAGGGGAATGAGGGGTGGGGAAAAGGGGAATGAGGGGAGTATATGGAGGGGAAGGAGGGGAGTGTATGGAGGGGAATGAGGGGGGTGTATGGAGGGGAATGAGGGGGGTGTATGGAGGGGAAGGAGGGGGATGTATGGAGGGGAATGAGGGGTGGGGAAAAGGGGAATGAGGGTGGTGTATGAAGGGGAATGAGGGGGGTATATGGAGGGGAATGAGGGGGGTGTATGGAGGGGAATGGGGGGGGTGTATGGAGAGGAATGAGGGCGGTGTATGGAGAGGAATGAGAGGGGTGTATGAAGGGGAATGAGGGGTGGGGAAAAGGGGAATGAGGGGTGGGGAAAAGGGGAATGAGGGGGGTGTATGCAGGGGAATGAGAGGGGTGTATGGAGGGGAAGGAGGGGTGGGGAAAAGGGGAGTGTATGGAGGGGAATGAGGGGGGTGTATGGAGGGGAATGAGGGGGGTGTATGGAGGGGAATGAGGGGGGTGTATGGAGAGGAATGAGGGGGGTGTATGAAGGGGAATGAGGGGTGGGGAAAAGGGGTGGGGAAAAGGGGAATGAGGGGGGTGTATGAAGGGGAATGAGGGGTGGGGAAAAGGGGAATGAGGGGTGGGGTAAAGGGGAATGAGGGGGGTGTATGAAGGGGAATGAGGGGTGGGGAAAAGGGGAAGGAGGGGGGTGTATGGAGGGGAATGAGGGGGGTGTATGAAGTGGAATGAGGGGGGGTGTATGAAGGGGAATGAGGGGGGTGTATGGAGGGGAGTGTATAGAGGGGAATGAGGGGGGTGTATGGAGAGGAATGAGGGGGGTGTATGAAGGGGAATGAGGGGGGTGTATGTAGGGGAATGAGGGGTGGGGAAAAGGGGAATGAGGGGGGTGTATGAAGGGGGATGAGGGGGGTGTATGGAGGGGAAGGAGGGGGGTATATGGATAGGAATGAGGGGGTGTATGAAGGGGAATGAGGGGTGGGGAAAAGGGGAATGAGGTGTGGGGAAAAGGGGAATGAGGGGGGTGTATGAAGGGGAATGAGGGGTGGGGAAAAGGGGAATGAGGGGTGGGGAAAAGGGGAATGAGGGGGGTGTATGAAGGGGAATGAGGGGTGGGGAAAAGGGGAAGGAGGGGGGTGTATGGAGGGGAATGAGGGGGGTTGTATGAAGTGGAATGAGGGGGGTGTATGAAGGGGAATGAGGGGGGTGTATGGAGGGGAATGAGGGGGAAGTACGGGGGGAATGAGGGGAGTGTATAGAGGGGAATGAGGGGGGTGTATGGAGAGGAATGAGGGGGGTGTATGAAGGGGAATGAGATGGGGTGTATGTAGGGGAATGAGGGGGGTGTATGGAGGGGAAGGAGGGGGGTATATGGAGGGGAAGGAGGGGGATGTATGGAGGGGAATGTATGGAGGGGAATGAGGGGGAAGTACGGGGGGAATGAGGGGGGTGTATGGAGAGGAATGAGGGGGGTGTATGAAGGGGAATGAGGGGTGGGGAAAAGGGGAATGAGGGGTGGGGAAAAGGGGAATGAGGGGGGTGTATGAAGGGGAATGAGGGGTGGGAAAAAGGGAATGAGGAGGTGGGGAAAAGGGGAATGAGGGGGTGTATGAAGGGGAATGAGGGTGGGGGAAAAGGGGAAGGAGGGGGGTGTATGGAGGGGAATGAGGGGGGTGTATGAAGTGGAATGAGGGGGGTGTATGAAGGGGATTGAGGGGGGTGTATGGAGGGGAATGTATGGAGGGGAATGAGGGGGAAGTACGGGGGGAATGAGGGGAGTGTATAGAGGGGAATGAGGGGGGTGTATGGAGAGGAATGAGGGGGGTGTATGAAGGGGAATGAGGGGGGTGTATGTAGGGGAATGAGGGGTGGGGAAAAGGGGAATGAGGGGGGTGTATGAAGGGGGATGAGG
>CM055119.1:213950450-214041778 GCA_029206835.1 Rana muscosa
AGAGGTAGAGAGGGATGAGGGGGTGGAGGGGATGGAGGGATGGAGATGGGACGGGAGAGGTAGAGAGGGATGAGGGGGGTGGAGGAAGGAGAGGTAGAGAGGGATGAGGAGGTGGAGGGGATGGAGGGGATGGAGGGAGGGAGAGATAGAGAGGGGACGGAGAGGTAGAGAGGGATGAGGGGGTGGAGGGGATGGAGGGGATGGAGGGAAGGAGAGATGGAGAGGGGACGGAGAGGTATAGAGGGATGAGGGGGTGGAGGGATGGAGGGATGGAGAGTGGAGAGATGGAGAGTGGAGAGATGGAGAGGGGAAGGAGGAAAGGAGAGGTAGAGAGGGAAGAGGGGGTGGAGGGGATGGAGGGATGGAGATGGGACGGAGGGAAGGAGAGGTAGAGAGGGATGAGGGGGTGGAGGGAAGGAGAGGTAGAGAGGGATGAGGGGGTGGAGGGGATGGAGGGGATGGAGGGGATGGAGGGAAGGAGAGATGGAGAGGGGACGGAGAGGTAGAGAGGGATGAGGGGGTGGAGGGAAGGGGAGATGGAGAGGGGATGGAGAGGTAGAGAGGGATGAGGGGGTGGAGGGATGGAGGGATGGAGAGTGGAGAGAGGGAGAGTGGGAGAGATGGAGAGTGGAGAGATGGAGAGGGGGAAGGAGGAAAGGAGAGGTAGAGAGGGATGAGGGGGTGGAGGGGATGGAGGGATGGAGATGGGACGGAGGGAAGGAGAGGCAGAGAGGGATGAGGGGGTGGAGGAAGGAGAGGTAGAGAGGGATGAGGAGGTGGAGGGGATGGAGGGAGGGAGAGATAGAGAGGGGACGGAGAGGTAGAGAGGGATGAGGGGGTGGAGGGGATGGAGGGGATGGAGGGAAGGAGAGATGGAGAGGGGACGGAGCGGTAGAGAGGGATGAGGGGGTGGAGGGATGGAGGGATGGAGAGTGGAGAGATGGAGAGTGGAGAGATGGAGAGGGGAAGGAGGAAAGGAGAGGTAGAGAGGGATGAGGGGGTGGAGGGGATGGAGGGATGGAGATGGGACGGAGGGAAGGAGAGGTAGAGAGGGATGAGGGGGTGGAGGAAGGAGAGGTAGAGAGGGATGAGGGGGTGGAGGGGATGGAAGGGATGGAGGGAAGGAGAGATGGAGAGGGGACGGAGAGGTAGAGAGGGATGAGGGGGTGGAGGGGATGGAGGGGATGGAGGGAAGGAGAGATGGAGAGGGGACGGAGAGGTAGAGAGGGATGAGGGGGTGGAGGGATGGAGGGATGGAGAGTGGAGAGATGGAGAGTGGAGAGATGGAGAGTGGAGAGATGGAGAGGGGAGGAGGAAAGGAGAGGTAGAGAGGGAAGAGGGGGGTGGAGGGGATGGAGGGATGGAGATGGGACGGAGGGAAGGAGAGGTAGAGAGGGATGAGGTGGTGGAGGAAGGAGAGGTAGAGAGAGATGAGGGGGTGGAGGGGATGGAGGGGATGGAGGGAAGGAGAGATGGAGAGGGGACGGGAGGGTAGAGAGGGATGAGGGGGTGGGGGAAGGGGAGATGGAGAGGGGATGGAGAGGTAGAGAGGGATGAGGGGGTGGAGGGATGGAGGGATGGAGAGTGGAGAGAGGGAGAGTGGAGAGATGGAGCGTGGAGATGGAGAGGGGAAGGAGGAAAGGAGAGGTAGAGAGGGATGAGGGGTGGAGGGGATGGAGGGATGGAGATGGGACGGAGGGAAGGAGAGGTAGAGAGGGATGAGGGGGGTGGAGGAAGGAGAGGTAGAGAGGGATGAGGAGGTGGAGGGGATGGAGGGGATGGAGGGAGGGAGAGATAGAGAGGGGGACGGAGAGGTAGAGAGGGATGAGGGGGTGGAGGGGATGGAGGGGATGGAGGGGATGGAGGGAAGGAGAGATGGAGAGGGGACGGAGAGGTAGAGAGGGATGAGGGGTGGAGGGATGGAGGGATGGAGAGTGGAGAGATGGAGAGTGGAGAGATGGAGAGGGGAAGGAGGAAAGGAGAGGTAGAGAGGGATGAGGGGGTGGAGGGGATGGAGGGATGAGATGGGGACGGAGGGAAGGAGAGGTAGAGGAGGGATGAGGGGGTGGAGGAAGGAGAGGTAGAGAGAGATGAGGGGGTGGAGGGGATGGAGGGGATGGAGGGAAGGAGAGATGGAGAGGGGACGGAGAGTAGAGAGGGATGAGGGGGGTGGAGGGGATGGAGGGGATGGAGGAAGGGAGATGGAGAGGGGATGGAGAGGTAGAGAGGGATGAGGGGGTGGAGGGATGGAGGGATGGAGAGTGGAGAGATGGAGAGTGGAAGGAGGAAAGGAGAGGTAGAGAGGGATGAGGGGGTGGAGGGGATGGAGGGATGGAGATGGGACGGAGGGAAGGAGAGGTTAGAGGGATGAGGGGGTGGAGGAAGGAGAGGTAGAGAGGGATGAGGAGGTGGAGGGGATGGAGGGGATGGAGGGAGGGAGAGATAGAGAGGGGACGGAGAGGTAGAGAGGGATGAGGGGGTGGAGGGGATGGAGGGGATGGAGGGAAGGAGAGATGGAGAGGGGACGGAGAGGTAGAGAGGGATGAGGGGGTGGAGGGATGGAGGGATGGAGAGTGGAGAGATGGAGAGGGGAAGGAGGAAAGGAGAGGTAGAGAGGGATGAGGGGGTGGAGGATGGAGGGATGGAGATGGGACGGAGGGAAGGAGAGGTAGAGAGGGATGAGGGGGTGGAGGAAGGAGAGGTAGAGAGGGATGAGGGGGTGGAGGGGATGGAGGGGATGGAGGGAAGGAGAGATGGAGAGGGGACGGAGAGGTAGAGAGGGATGAGGGGGTGGAGGGGATGGAGGGGATGGAGGGAAGGGGAGATGGAGAGGGGATGGAGAGGTAAAGAGGGATGAGGGGGTGGAGGGATGGAGGGATGGAGAGTGGAGAGATGGAGAGTGGAGAGATGGAGAGGGGAAGGAGGAAAGGAGAGGTAGAGAGGGATGAGGGGGTGGAGGGGATGGAGGGATGGAGATGGGACGGAGGGAAGGAGAGGTAGAGAGGGATGAGGGGGGTGGAGGAAGGAGAGGTAGAGAGGGATGAGGAGGTGGAGGGGATGGAGGGGATGGAGGGAGGGAGAGATAGAGAGGGGACGGAGAGGTAGAGAGGGATGAGGGGGTGGAGGGGATGGAGGGGATGGAGGGAAGGAGAGATGGAGAGGGGACGGAGAGGTAGAGAGGGATGAGGGGGTGGAGGGATGGAGAGTGGAGAGATGGAGAGTGGAGAGATGGAGAGGGGAAGGAGGAAAGGAGAGGTAGAGAGGGATGAGGGGGTGGAGGGGATGGAGGGATGGGACGGAGGGAAGGAGAGGTAGAGAGGGATGAGGGGGTGGAGGAAGGAGAGGTAGAGAGGGATGAGGGGGTGGAGGGGATGGAGGGGATGGAGGGAAGGAGAGATGGAGAGGGGACGGAGAGGTAGAGAGGGATGAGGGGGTGGAGGGGATGGAGGGGATGGAGGGAAGGGGAGATGGAGAGGGGATGGAGAGGTAGAGAGGGATGAGGGGGTGGAGGGATGGAGGGATGGAGAGTGGAGAGATGGAGAGTGGAGAGATGGAGAGTGGAGAGATGGAGAGGGGAAGGAGGAAAGGAGAGGTAGAGAGGGATGAGGGGGTGGAGGGGATGGAGGGATGGAGAGATGGAGAGGGGACGGAGAGGTAGAGAGGGATGAGGGGGTGGAGGGGATGGAGGGGATGGAGGGAAGGAGAGATGGAGAGGGGACGGAGAGGTAGAGAGGGATGAGGGGGTGGAGGGGATGGAGGGGATGGAGGGAAGGAGAGATGGAGAGGGGACGGAGAGGTAGAGAGGGATGAGGGGGTGGAGGGATGGAGGGATGGAGAGTGGAGAGATGGAGAGTGGAGAGATGGAGAGTGGAGAGATGGAGAGGGGAAGGAGGAAAGGAGAGGTAGAGAGGGATGAGGGGGTGGAGGGGATGGAGGGATG
Source organism: Rana muscosa (assembly GCA_029206835.1). Taxonomy (NCBI): domain Eukaryota; kingdom Metazoa; phylum Chordata; class Amphibia; order Anura; family Ranidae; genus Rana; species Rana muscosa. The sequence goes on from CM055119.1 coordinate 213,954,391, forward strand.
GAGATGGGACGGAGGGAAGGAGAGGTAGAGAGGGATGAGGGGGTGGAGGAAGGAGAGGTAGAGAGGGATGAGGGGGTGGAGGGGATGGAGGGGATGGAGGGAAGGAGAGATGGAGAGGGGACGGAGAGGTAGAGAGGGATGAGGGGGTGGAGGGGATGGAGGGGATGGAGGGAAGGGGAGATGGAGAGGGGATGGAGAGGTAGAGAGGGATGAGGGGGTGGAGGGATGGAGGGATGGAGAGTGGAGAGATGGAGAGTGGAGAGATGGAGAGTGGAGAGATGGAGAGGGGAAGGAGGAAAGGAGAGGTAGAGAGGGATGAGGGGGTGGAGGGGATGGAGGGGATGGAGGGAAGGAGAGATGGAGAGGGGACGGAGAGGTAGAGAGGGATGAGGGGGTGGAGGGGATGGAGGGAAGGGGAGATGGAGAGGGGATGGAGAGGTAGAGAGGGATGAGGGGGTGGAGGGATGGAGGGATGGAGAGTGGAGAGATGGAGAGTGGAGAGATGGAGAGTGGAGAGATGGAGAGGGGAAGGAGGAAAGGAGAGGTAGAGAGGGATGAGGGGGTGGAGGGGATGGAGGGGATGGAGGGAAGGAGAGATGGAGAGGGGACGGAGAGGTAGAGAGGGATGAGGGGGTGGAGGGGATGGAGGGAAGGGGAGATGGAGAGGGGATGGAGAGGTAGAGAGGGATGAGGGGGTGGAGGGATGGAGGGATGGAGAGTGGAGAGATGGAGAGTGGAGAGATGGAGAGTGGAGAGATGGAGAGGGGAAGGAGGAAAGGAGAGGTAGAGAGGGATGAGGGGGGTGGAGGGGATGGAGGGATGGAGATGGGACGGAGGGAAGGAGAGGTAGAGAGGGATGAGGGGGTGGAGGAAGGAGAGGTAGAGAGGGATGAGGGGGTGGAGGGGATGGAGGGGATGGAGGGAAGGAGAGATGGAGAGGGGACGGAGAGGTAGAGAGGGATGAGGGGATGGAGGGGATGGAGGGAAGGAGAGATGGAGAGGGGACGGAGAGGTAGAGAAGGATGAGGGGGTGGAGGGGATGGAGGGATGGAGAGTGGAGAGATGGAGAGTGGAGAGATGGAGAGTGGAGAGATGGAGAGGGGAAGGAGGAAAGGAGAGGTAGAGAGGGATGAGGGGGTGGAGGGGATGGAGGGGATGGAGGGAAGGAGAGATGGAGAGGGGACGGAGAGGTAGAGAGGGATGAGGGGGTGGAGGGGATGGAGGGGATGGAGGGAAGGGGAGATGGAGAGGGGATGGAGAGGTAGAGAGGGATGAGGGGGTGGAGGTATGGAGGGATGGAGAGTGGAGAGATGGAGAGTGGAGAGATGGAGAGTGGAGAGATGGAGAGGGGAAGGAGGAAAGGAGAGGTAGAGAGGGATGAGGGGGTGGAGGGGATGGAGGGGATGGAGGGAAGGAGAGATGGAGAGGGGACGGAGAGGTAGAGAGGGATGAGGGGGTGGAGGGGATGGAGGGGATGGAGGGAAGGGGAGATGGAGAGGGGATGGAGAGGTAGAGAGGGATGAGGGGGTGGAGGGATGGAGGGATGGAGAGTGGAGAGATGGAGAGTGGAGAGATGGAGAGTGGAGAGATGGAGAGGGGAAGGAGGAAAGGAGAGGTAGAGAGGGATGAGGGGGTGGAGGGGATGGAGGGATGGAGATGGGACGGAGGGAAGGAGAGGTAGAGAGGGATGAGGGGGTGGAGGAAGGAGAGGTAGAGAGGGATGAGGGGGTGGAGGGGATGGAGGGGATGGAGGGAAGGAGAGATGGAGAGGGGACGGAGAGGTAGAGAGGGATGAGGGGGTGGAGGGGATGGAGGGGATGGAGGGAAGGAGAGATGGAGAGGGGACGGAGAGGTAGAGAGGGATGAGGGGGTGGAGGGGATGGAGGGATGGAGATGGGACGGAGGGAAGGAGAGGTAGAGAGGGATGAGGGGGTGGAGGAAGGAGAGGTAGAGAGGGATGAGGAGGTGGAGGGGATGGAGGGGATGGAGGGAGGGAGAGATAGAGAGGGGACGGAGAGGTAGAGAGGGATGAGGGGGTGGAGGGGATGGAGGGGATGGAGGGAAGGAGAGATGGAGAGGGGACGGAGAGGTAGAGAGGGATGAGGGGGTGGAGGGATGGAGGGATGGAGAGTGGAGAGATGGAGAGTGGAGAGATGGAGAGTGGAGAGATGGAGAGGGGAAGGAGGAAAGGAGAGGTAGAGAGGGATGAGGGGGTGGAGGGGATGGAGGGGATGGAGGGAAGGAGAGATGGAGAGGGGACGGAGAGGTAGAGAGGGATGAGGGGGTGGAGGGGATGGAGGGGATGGAGGGAAGGGGAGATGGAGAGGGGATGGAGAGGTAGAGAGGGATGAGGGGGTGGAGGGATGGAGGGATGGAGAGTGGAGAGATGGAGAGTGGAGAGATGGAGAGTGGAGAGATGGAGAGGGGAAGGAGGAAAGGAGAGGTAGAGAGGGATGAGGGGGTGGAGGGGATGGAGGGATGGAGATGGGACGGAGGGAAGGAGAGGTAGAGAGGGATGAGGGGGTGGAGGAAGGAGAGGTAGAGAGGGATGAGGGGGTGGAGGGGATGGAGGGGATGGAGGGAAGGAGAGATGGAGAGGGGACGGAGAGGTAGAGAGGGATGAGGGGGTGGAGGGGATGGAGGGGATGGAGGGAAGGAGAGATGGAGAGGGGACGGAGAGGTAGAGAGGGATGAGGGGGTGGAGGGGATGGAGGGATGGAGAGTGGAGAGATGGAGAGTGGAGAGATGGAGAGTGGAGAGATGGAGAGGGGAAGGAGGAAAGGAGAGGTAGAGAGGGATGAGGGGGTGGAGGGGATGGAGGGGATGGAGGGAAGGAGAGATGGAGAGGGGACGGAGAGGTAGAGAGGGATGAGGGGGTGGAGGGGATGGAGGGGATGGAGGGAAGGGGAGATGGAGAGGGGATGGAGAGGTAGAGAGGGATGAGGGGGTGGAGGGATGGAGGGATGGAGAGTGGAGAGATGGAGAGTGGAGAGATGGAGAGTGGAGAGATGGAGAGGGGAAGGAGGAAAGGAGAGGTAGAGAGGGATGAGGGGGTGGAGGGGATGGAGGGATGGAGATGGGACGGAGGGAAGGAGAGGTAGAGAGGGATGAGGGGGTGGAGGAAGGAGAGGTAGAGAGGGATGAGGGGGTGGAGGGGATGGAGGGGATGGAGGGAAGGAGAGATGGAGAGGGGACGGAGAGGTAGAGAGGGATGAGGGGGTGGAGGGGATGGAGGGGATGGAGGGAAGGAGAGATGGAGAGGGGACGGAGAGGTAGAGAGGGATGAGGGGGTGGAGGGGATGGAGGGATGGAGATGGGACGGAGGGAAGGAGAGGTAGAGAGGGATGAGGGGGTGGAGGAAGGAGAGGTAGAGAGGGATGAGGAGGTGGAGGGGATGGAGGGGATGGAGGGAGGGAGAGATAGAGAGGGGACGGAGAGGTAGAGAGGGATGAGGGGGTGGAGGGGATGGAGGGGATGGAGGGAAGGAGAGATGGAGAGGGGACGGAGAGGTAGAGAGGGATGAGGGGGTGGAGGGATGGAGGGATGGAGAGTGGAGAGATGGAGAGTGGAGAGATGGAGAGGGGAAGGAGGAAAGGAGAGGTAGAGAGGGATGAGGGGGTGGAGAGGTGGACAGAAGGAGGAGGGGGGGGGATTTGAATGGAGGGGGAGAGAAGGATGGAGGAAGGAGAGGCGTAGAGGGATTAGGGGGTGGAGGGGATGGAGAGAAGGATGGAGGAAGGAGAGGTGTAGAGGGATGAGGGGGTGGAGGGGATGGAGGGAAGGAGAGTGGAGGGATGGAGAGGGGACGGAGGGAAGGAGAGGTAGAGAGGGATGAGGGGGTGGAGAGGTGGACAGTAGGAGGGGAGGGGGGGATGAGGATTTGGATGGAGGGGGAGAGAAGGATGGAGGAAGGAGAGGAGTAGAGGGATGAGGGGGTGGAGGGGATGGAGGGAAGGAGAGTGGAGGGATGGAGAGATGGAGAGGGGATGGAGGGAAGGAGAGGTAGAGAGGGATGAGGGGGTGGAGAGGTGGACAGAAGGAGGAGGGGAGGATTTGGATGGAGGGGGAGAGAAGGATGGAGGAAGGAGAGGAGTAGAGGGATGAGGGGGTGGAGGGGATGGAGGGAAGGAGAGTGGAGGGATGGAGAGATGGAGAGGGGATGGAGGGAAGGAGAGGTAGAGAGGGATGAGGGGGTGGAGAGGTGGACAGAAGGAGGAGGGGAGGGGGAGGATTTGGATGGAGGGGGAGAGAAGGATGGAGGAAGGAGAGGAGTAGAGGGATGAGGGGGTGGAGGGGATGGAGGGAAGGAGAGTGGAGGGGATGGAGAGATGGAGAGGGGACGGAGGGAAGGAGAGGTAGAGAGGGATGAGGGGGTGGAGGGATGGAGGGAAGGAGATTGGAGGGATGGAGGGAAGGAGAGATGGAGAGGGGAAGGAGGAAAGGAGAGGTAGAGAGGGATGAGGGGGTGGAGGGATGGAGGGAAGGAGAGTGGAGGGATGGAGGGAAGGAGAGATGGAGAGGGGAAGGAGGAAAGGAGAGGTAGAGAGGGATGAGGGGGTGGAGGGATGGAGGGAAGGAGAGTGGAGGGATGGAGGGAAGGAGAGATGGAGAGGGGAAGGAGGAAAGGAGAGGTAGAGAGGGATGAGGGGGTGGAGGGGATGGAGGGATGGGACGGAGGGAAGGAGAGGTAGAGAGGGATGAGGGGGTGGAGGAAGGAGAGGTAGAGAGGGATGAGGGGGTGGAGGGGATGGAGGGGATGGAGGGAAGGAGAGATGGAGAGGGGACGGAGAGGTAGAGAGGGATGAGGGGGTGGAGGGATGGAGGGAAGGAGAGTGGAGGGATGGAGAGTGGAGAGATGGAGAGGGGAAGGAGGAAAGGAGAGGTAGAGAGGGATGAGGGGGTGGAGGGGATGGAGGGATGGAGATGGGACGGAGGGAAGGAGAGGTAGAGAGGGATGAGGGGGTGGAGGAAGGAGAGGTAGAGAGGGATGAGGGGGTGGAGGGGATGGAGGGGATGGAGGGAAGGAGAGATGGAGAGGGGACGGAGAGGTAGAGAGGGATGAGGGGGTGGAGGGGATGGAGGGGATGGAGGGAAGGAGAGATGGAGAGGGGACGGAGAGGTAGAGAGGGATGAGGGGGTGGAGGGATGGAGGGATGGAGAGTGGAGAGATGGAGAGTGGAGAGATGGAGAGTGGAGAGATGGAGAGGGGAAGGAGGAAAGGAGAGGTAGAGAGGGATGAGGGGGTGGAGAGGTGGACAGAAGGAGGAGGGGGGGGGGGATTTGAATGGAGGGGGAGAGAAGGAGATCGGACAGAACCCACAAAGCAATCTCCTGATTTATGAAAGTTTTGGAAAGAAGAACTGTCTGAGTTCCTGTAGCACCCTGGACTTGGAAGAATGTGATTGGTGGATGATGTTCAGCAGATTGCAGGGATCTTCTCGCAGACACGTTGATAAATGAGCCCCCGGGACGGGGAGTGTATAGAGTCTGCACTGTGCTGACTGATCCAAGCTAAACAGCTATAGGCTGTGTATATAATACCGGCTCTATAGTGTGGGGGGCAGGGTGGGGAGATGAATGCCCCCTTTATATTCCCCTGCAGCCCCCACTGTTATCACACATCATTTCACCGTCCCCGCCTGCCCATTACCTGTGTCCCCATCCCTGTCCCCAGAGGACCGCTCCCACCTATAACTGCCCATTGCAGCAAGCAGCATTGGAAGGCAAGGATTGGCTTTTTTTTCTATGGCACACACCTACCTGCCATTACTGATACACAGGTACATCCCTCCTCTCTTACATCCCAGACTCACAACAAGGCAATGCGGATGCCGGATCTCATGTCCTGACGGTATTAGTTGCTATGGGATACCACATGTTGTTCAGCCATACATCCAACACCATTATGAGAAGTCAGGACCCCCCAACCTGCACAATTGTTCTGGGTTACCTTTACGGGTGAACTCTGGCAAATAAAAAAGGGGGGTAGTGTTAAGGATTAGGGCTGGAGTTGGGGTAAAGGGGTGAGGGCTGGGTTAGGGCTAAGGACTTGGGGTCGAGTTAGGATAAGGGCTGCTTAGGTTCTTAGGGCTAGGACTAAGAAGAGGGTTTGGGTTAGGGGATTAGGGTTGAGTTAGAGGTTAAGATAAGGGGTTCTAAGCATTATGGCTAAGGAAAAGGTTGGGTTAGGGGTTCTTAGAGTTAGGGTAGGGTTAAAGTAAAGGGGTTAGGGCTAGGGTTAAGGAGTTAGGGTTGGGTTAGGGGTCAGGATAAGGGCCTCATAGGTTCCTAAGTTTGGGCCTAAGGATGGGGTTGGGTTAGGGCTTCTTAGAGTAAATGGGCTAGGATTGGGTTAGGGTTAAGGTTAGGGTTGGGTTAAAGGTTATGGCTAGGGGTTTGGGTTGGGATAGGGGTTTTTAGGTTTAGGGTTAAGGGGTTGAGTTAGGGTTTGGGGCTAGCGCTTCTTAGAGTTAGGGTAGGGTTAGGGTAAATGGGTTAGGATTGGGTTAGGGTTAAGGTTAAGGAGTTAGGGTTGGGTTAAAGGTTATGGCTAGGGGTTCGGGTTGGGATAGGGGTTTTTAGGTTTAGGGTTTGGGCTAGCGCTTCTTAGAGTTAGGGTTAAAGTAAAGGGGTTAGGGTTGGGTTAGGGCTAAGGCTAGGGTTAAGGGGTTAAGGAGTTAGGTTTTTTTTGGGTTGGTTGTTAGGATAAGGGCTTTTAGGTTCCTAGGGTTAAGGAGTTAGGGCTGGGCTAGGGGTTTAGGGTTAAGGGGTTGGGCTAGGGGTTAAGGGGTTGGGGTTGGGCTAGGGGTTAAGGAGTTGGGGTTGGGCTAGGGGTTTAGGATAAGGGCTTCTTAGGTTTAGGGCTAAGAATAAGGTTGGGTTAGTGGTTAGGGCTTCTTAGGAAGATAGGGTAAGGTTAACGTAAAGGGGTTAGGGTTGGGTTAGCGGTTAGGCCCCATGCACACGAGACGCCGGTGCAAACTCTGCTGAACACATGTTTTTAAAGGCTAAAACCGGCGTTTAAAAACGCCAGTTTTGCCGCGATTTTAGCGGCGTTTTACCGTGTTTGCGTCTATAGGTGTTTAGTTAAGAAACATCATAAGACCCTCCCTAAGCTCAAAAAACAGTATTATTTAACCATTTCAGACATTTTGGGAGACCAGCAGCTGAGAGAGCAGAAGTGTACTTGTATTTAGTGTATCACTTGCCACATCACCTGCCACAAGTTGTGGATTGTCCACTTGCAACGTCACCTGATACGTCACCTGGCCATGTCACCTGCCACGTCACCTGCCACGTCACCTGGCCACAAGTTGTGGATTGTCCACTTGCCACGTCACCTGATACGTCACCTGGCCACGTCACCTGGCCACGTCACCTGGCCACGTCACCTGGCCACAAGTTGTGGATTTCCACCTGCCACGTCACAAGCAATTACAGTTTTTTTTTATATTTTTTAATGGTTTTTCATCATTTGCCATCATTTTTGAGATTTCTAATGTAAAAAAATAGGTCACCTTTGAAAACGCTTATAAACAAAAACGCGGCAAAACGCCGGTACCGGCGTTTTGCCGCATTTAGCGGCGTTTTGCGTCTGAAACGTGGAAAACTTTTGCGTCTGAACCCATTTTTTTGCTTCTGGAAAAACGAGGTTAAACGCAACTGCCTAAAAACGGCAATAAACGAGACGGTGTGCATGGGGCACATAGGAGAACATTGAATGGGTTCAGGAGCAGTTGAAAAAAGTGTCCAGCTGCCTCTGAACACGCGTTTCACAGCAAATAACAGCGTCTCGTGTGCACGGGGCCTTAGGATAAGGGCTTCTTCGGTTCCTAGGGTTGGGTTAGGGCTTCTTAGAGTTAGGGTAAAGGAGTAAGGTTGGGTTAGAGAAGTGGGTTAGGTAAAGTTAGGGTAAGACCTCTTTAGGGTTATGGTTAAAGGGTTAGGATTGGGCTAGATTTTGGGGTTGAGGATAGTTTTAGGGTTAGCAGCTCTGTAATCATGAATTGATCATTAAATATTTGTTTTTAAATAAGTACCAGAATTTGACCTGGTATTGGCCTCTTGCAGTTCCTGTACAGCAGAGCTCAGATTGGGAGTGGGGAGAAGCAGCACAAAGAGCCAATCATACATTTTGCAATTCTCATGTACTAACAAGGGACGTGCTGAGAAGGTGAGAGCAGAGTGACAGAGATATACTCCTATCAGTCTGCCGCTTCTCCTTCACTGTCCAATTGGTCACATGCTGTGGGAGGGGCAAGACCTGTAACTGCAGCAGAGTCAGGTAGGGCTGGGCTGTGTGACAGAGCTGTACAAACCTCAGGAAAGGATGGACAGAAATATAAATCCTCCGGCGGGTAAATCATTTCCTATATATATATATATATATATATATATATATATAAATATATATATATATATATTTAGCCGTTTGCCCCGAGTCCCGTATTACTATCCAGACAGGTTCTTTTTAATGAAGAAAAGAGCAATATACAAGAACGACCAATCAGAATGCAGCGCTCATTGTCCTGATGCCAGGAAACTGATGACAGGTTACCGCGGTTTACTGCGCTTTACACATCGCCGCGGCTCACTGCGCTGCCATATGAAGTAATCCGGCTGGTTTATGGAGTAAGACTCTTGGAGGGGGGTGATGGGCGCAGCAGTAATAATAATAAGCGCAGACACATTATAAGGCGGTTTATTTTCTGGTCTCCATATAAATAGTGCGATATTAGGGGGCGTTCGTAGGAAACGTAAACAGCGGTGTGTCAGGGCGAGCGCGGGGCGGGTGTGCCAGACGATAGCCAGCGATGTGCCACAATAGACGGCGTGCCAGAACTGCCACAACACCCACACGGCGGCTAAATTCATCCCTGGCTGCTTTTCCTCAAATTATTAACGACGTCATTCGCAGCTAAAAATATGGAAGGGACCGCTGCGCGGACTGCGCGCCGCTTAACCCCGCAGGTGCCGCACGGTGCAGGAAGAAATGAGGGGAAGGATGAGCCCCGGACCACATGACCCAACCAACAAGACACAATTGGTCTTGCCTGACTGACATGGGGGTACCATGTGCCCAGCAACCCCAACATCAGAGGGGACAATATGGGGTACAAAGTGTCCCACAACCCGACATCAGAGAGGACAATATGGGGTACAAAGTGTCCAGCAACCCCGACATCAGAGAGGACAATATGGGGTACAAAGTGTCCAGCAACCCGACATCAGAGAGGACAATATGGGGTACAAAGTGTCCCGCAACCCCGACATCAGAGGGGACAACATGGGGTACAAAGTGTCCAGCAACCCCGACATCAGAGGAGACAATATGGGGTACAAAGTGTCCCGCAACCCCGACATCAGAGGGGACAATATGGGGTACAAAGTGCCCAGCAACCCCGACAACAGAGGGGACAATATGGGGTACAAAGTGTCCGGCAACACCGACATCAGAGGGGACAATATGGGGTACAAAGTGTCCAGCAACCCCGACATCAGAGAGGACAATATGGGGTACAAAGTGTCCCGCAACCCCAACATCAGAGAGGACAATATGGGGTACACAGTGTCCCGCAACCCCGACATCAGAGAGGACAATATGGGGTACAAAGTGTCCCGCAACCCCGACATCAGAGAGGACAATATGGGGTACAAAGTGTCCCGCAACCCCGACATCAGAGGGGACAATATGGGGTACAAAGTGTCCCGCAACCCCGACATCAGAGAGGACAATATGGGGTACAAAGTGTCCCGCAACCCCGACATCAGAGGAGACAATATGGGGTACAAAGTGTCCCGCAACCCCGACATCAGAGGGGACAATATGGGGTACAAAGTGTCCCGCAACCCCAACATCAGAGAGGACAATATGGGGTACAAAGTGTCCCGCAACCCTGACATCAGAGAGGACAATATGGGGTACAAAGTCTCCCGCAACCCCGACATCAGAGGGGACAATATGGGGTACAAAGTGTCCCGCAACCCCAACATCAGAGAGGACAATATGGGGTACAAAGTGTCCAGCAACCCCGACATCAGAGGGGACAATATGGGGTACAAAGTCTCCCGCAACCCCGACATCAGAGGGGACAATATGGGGTACAAAGTGTCCCGCAACCCCAACATCAGAGAGGACAATATGGGGTACAAAGTGTCCCGCAACCCTGACATCAGAGAGGACAATATGGGGTACAAAGTGTCCCGCAACCCCGACATCAGAGAGGACAATATGGGGTACAAAGTGTCCCGCAACCCCGACATCAGAGGGGACAATATGGGGTACAAAGTGTCCTGAAACCCCGACATCAGAGGGGACAATATGGGGTACAAAGTGTCCAGCAACCCAACATCAGAGGGGACAATATGGGGTACAAAGTGCCCAGCAACCCCGACATCAGAGGGGACAATATGGGGTACAAAGTGTCCAGCAACCCCGACATCAGAGGGGACAATATGGGGTACAAAGTGTCCCGCAACCCCGACATCAGAGGGGACAATATGGGGTACAAAGTGTCCCGCAACCCCGACATCAGAGGGGACAATATGGGGTACAAAGTGTCCCGCAACCCCGACATCAGAGGGGACAATATGGGGTACAAAGTTTCCAGCAACCCAACATCAGAGGGGACAATATGGGGTACAAAGTGCCCAGCAACCCCGACATCAGAGGGGACAATATGTGGTACAAAGTGTCCAGCAACCCCGACATCAGAGGGGACAATATGGGGTACAAAGTGCCCAGCAACCCGACATCAGAGGGGACAATATGGGGTACAAAGTGTCCAGCAACCCAACATCAGAGGGGACAATATGGGGTACAAAGTGTCCAGCAACCCCGACATCAGAGAGGACAATATGGGGTACAAAGTGTCCCGCAACCCCGACATCAGAGGGGACAATATGGGGTACAAAGTGCCCAGCAACCCCCGACATCAGAGGGGACAATATGGAGTACAAAGTGCCCAGCAACCCCGACATCAGAGGGGACAATATGGGGTACAAAGTGTCCCGCAACCCCGACATCAGAGAGGACAATATGGGGTACAAAGTGCCCAGCAACCCCGACATCAGAGGGGACAATATGGAGTACAAAGTGCCCAGCAACCCCGACATCAGAGGGGACAATATGGGGTACAAAGTGTCCCGCAACCCCGACATCAGAGAGGACAATATGGGGTACAAAGTGTCCCGCAACCCCGACATCAGAGAGGACAATATGGGGTACAAAGTGTCCCGCAACCCCGACATCAGAGAGGACAATATGGGGTACAAAGTTCCCAGCAACCCCGACATCAGAGGAGACAATATGGGGTACAAAGTGTCCCGCAACCCCGACATCAGAGGGGACAATATGGGGTACAAAGTGTCCCGCAACCCCGACATCAGAGAGGACAATATGGGGTACAAAGTTCCCAGCAACCCCGACATCAGAGGAGACAATATGGGGTACAAAGTGTCCCGCAACCCCGACATCAGAGAGGACAATATGGGGTACAAAGTTCCCAGCAACCCCGACATCAGAGGAGACAATATGGGGTACAAAGTGTCCCACAACCCCGACATCAGAGGGGACAATATGGGGTACAAAGTGTCCCGCAACCCCAACATCAGAGAGGACAATATGGGGTACAAAGTGTCCCGCAACCCCGACATCAGAGAGGACAATATGGGGTACAAAGTGTCCCGCAACCCCGACATCAGAGAGGACAATATGGGGTACAAAGTGTCCCGCAACCCCGACATCAGAGAGGACAATATGGGGTACAAAGTGTCCCACAACCCCGACATCAGAGGGGACAATATGGGGTACAAAGTGTCCTGCAACCCCGACATCAGAGAGGACAATATGGGGTACAAAGTTCCCAGCAACCCCGACATCAGAGGAGACAATATGGGGTACAAAGTGTCCCGCAACCCCGACATCAGAGGGGACAATATGGGGTACAAAGTGCCCAGCAACCCCGACATCAGAGGGGACAATATGGGGTACAAAGTGCCCAGCAACCCCGACATCAGAGGGGACAATATGGGGTACAAAGTGCCCAGCAACCCCGACATCAGAGGGGACAATATGGGGTACAAAGTGTCCCGCAACCCCGACATCAGAGGGGACAATATGGGGTACAAAGTGTCCCGCAACCCCGACATCAGAGGGGACAATATGGGGTACAAAGTGCCCAGCAACCCCGACATCAGAGGGGACAATATGGGGTACAAAGTGTCCCGCAACCCCGACATCAGAGGGGACAATATGGGGTACAAAGTGCCCAGCAACCCCGACATCAGAGGGGACAATATGGGGTACAAAGTGCCCAGCAACCCCGACATCAGAGGGGACAATATGGGGTACAAAGTGCCCAGCAACCCCGACATCAGAGGGGACAATATGGGGTACAAAGTGCCCAGCAACCTAACATCAGAGAGGACAATATGGGGTACAAAGTGTCCCGCAACCCCGACATCAGAGAGGACAATATGGGGTACAAAGTGTCCCACAACCCCGACATCAGAGGGGACAATATGGGGTACAAAGTGTCCTGCAACCCCGACATCAGAGAGGACAATATGGGGTACAAAGTTCCCAGCAACCCCGACATCAGAGGAGACAATATGGGGTACAAAGTGTCCCGCAACCCCGACATCAGAGGGGACAATATGGGGTACAAAGTGCCCAGCAACCCCGACATCAGAGGGGACAATATGGGGTACAAAGTGCCCAGCAACCCCGACATCAGAGGGGACAATATGGGGTACAAAGTGCCCAGCAACCCCGACATCAGAGGGGACAATATGGGGTACAAAGTGTCCCGCAACCCCGACATCAGAGGGGACAATATGGGGTACAAAGTGTCCCGCAACCCCGACATCAGAGGGGACAATATGGGGTACAAAGTGCCCAGCAACCCCGACATCAGAGGGGACAATATGGGGTACAAAGTGTCCCGCAACCCCGACATCAGAGGGGACAATATGGGGTACAAAGTGCCCAGCAACCCCGACATCAGAGGGGACAATATGGGGTACAAAGTGCCCAGCAACCCCGACATCAGAGGGGACAATATGGGGTACAAAGTGCCCAGCAACCCCGACATCAGAGGGGACAATATGGGGTACAAAGTGCCCAGCAACCCCGACATCAGAGGGGACAATATGGGGTACAAAGTGCCCAGCAACCCCGACATCAGAGGGGACAATATGGGGTACAAAGTGCCCAGCAACCTAACATCAGAGAGGACAATATGGGGTACAAAGTGCCCCGCAACCCTGACATCATCCTATCCGTCCACCCTTGTCTCCATTTTTTTTTTTGCTGGGAAATCACTTTGGAAGACCCCCCCCCCCCAGCATTTATAACTGATGCCATCTTGGGTAAGGGCAGATGGTTCATGTAGCATTTACTTCCTGGAATCCATCTGCCCTTAGCTCAGGCAAGCAGGCAGGATGGTGTGCTTAGCTTGGAAAACTCCTCCTCTCCTCCTGAAGACTCCTGGGATGTATGACATCATTTGCCTAGGCCAGAAACCAGGAAGTAACTGAAGGGAAGAGATTTCTGTGCACAGAGTGTAAGCTTCCAGCACTGAGACCAAGCTGTCAGAGACAGCTCCAGTTCTCTACTAATGATTGGGAGGTGGCGGGACCTGCTGCCAATCATGTGACAGCCAATCCCAGTGATCATGTGATTGGGCAAACCTCCCCCCCCCCAGACATAATAGCCCAGGTAAAAGGGACACTGGGGGCTGGGCAGGAAGGAATTAAACTAAACAAATACACACCCCCATTCACCTGAACACACCCCCATTCACATGTACACACCCCCATATACCCCCATTCACCTGAACACACCCCCATTCACCTGAACACACCCCCATTCACATGTACACACCCCCATATACCCCCATTCACCTGAACACACCCCCATTCACATGTACACACCCCCATATACCCCCATTCACCTGAACACACCCCCATTCACATGTACACCCCCCCATATACCCCCATTCACCTGAACACACCCCCATTCACCTGTACACACCCTCATTCATCCACATATCCCCCCATTCACCTGAGCACACCCCCATTCACCTGTACACACCCCCATTCACCCACATATACCCCCATTCACCTGCACACATCCCCATTCTCCTGTACACACCCCCATATACCCCCATTCACCTGAACACACCCCCATTCACCTGAACACACCCCCATTCATCCACATATCCCCCCATTCACCTGAACACCCCCCATTCACCCGAACACGCCCCCATTCACACACATTCACCTGCACACACCTCTCAAACAGCCGGTAATATGGAACAGCAAAGGGCTCATTTCATACAGATAACACACCAGAAAGTGCAACAGCGATTTTCAGCCGAGCCCAATGAGATTTGACAATGACAGTCACATGATCCCCATGTTACAGCTTTGTGATTGCAGCCAAATGTGCCCCACCCCCATCCCTTCTATAGGAAATCCATTCCTGTACAGAGGAAGTTATATATCCCTGTATAAGAAATCTGACAATCCTTTCCTGTGCACCATCCTGGCCTCCTCCTCTGCAGGACATGATTTCTGGATCTCCTCACAGGTGGGCTGCACTGGATGAGGCAGCGATGAGCCCACCTGTGCGGAGCCCCAGCATGCATTGCTGTTATCCTGGAGGGGGAGGGGAGAAGTTTACAAATCTTCAGATTTTATTACAATCACCAGTATGGACTGATCGATAAATACAGACCGCCGACTTCTTCCCCCCTCATCCAATCCCCCCCAATTCCTTCTCTTCTTATTATCTGCTCCGAATTTCTACCAAATATCAGAGATCTTCCCATGTGGGTTCAGTGTGACATTGTATCTCTATAGTGTGCCTGGAAAAAGTATTCATACCCCTCTGCATACACTGCCTGGAAAAAGTATTCATACCCCTCTGTATACAGGGCCTGGAAAAAGTATTCATACCCCTCTATATACACTGCCTGGAAAAAGTATGCATACCCCTCTATATACACTGCCTGAAAAAGTATTCATACCCCTCTATATACAGTGCCTGGAAAAAGTATTCATACCCCTTGAAATCTTCCACATTTTGCATAGCTCCCAGCTGTCCCTGATTTGGAGCCTCTGTCCCTCTTTCCTCCTCATTTGTCCCTCATGTTGGTCTGATCTATATAGATGTATATAAGATGCACTTTTTATCTATCAAAAAGTGTTTCCTGGTGCTAAACCTTTCATCTGATTTCTAAATTGCTGCATTTATCAATTTCAAAAGCCAATATAAAGGAATATTAGTGGTAAAAAAAAAGCATGTTTTTTTAACCAATCTTGTTTTTTTGGACAATTCTCCTTTAAATGGGTGTGGAAAGGGGTGTGTCCTATGCCTGCATACTTTTGCTGATAGGTGTCCCTCATTCCCAGATCAAAAAGTTGGGAGGTGTGCATTTTCTGATGTTACAACCAAAAACATAAATGTATTTTATTGGGATTTTATGTGATGGACCAACACAAAGTGTCACATAATTGTGAAGTGGAAGGAAAATGATAAATGATACAAATAAATATGTGAAAAGTGTGGGGGGGGGCATTTGTATTCAGCCCCCTTTACTCTGATACCCCCAACTAAAATCTAGAGGAACCAATTGCCTTCAGAAGTCACCTAATTAGTAAATAGAGTCCCCCTGTGTGTCATTTAATCTCCGTATAAATACAGCTGTTCTGTGAAGCCCTCAGCAAACATGTGGAAGAAGGTGCTCTGGTCAAATGAGACCAAAATTTTACTTTTTGGCCTAAAAGCAAAACACTATGTGTGGTGGAAAACTAACACTGCACATCACCCTGAACACACCATCCCCACCGTGAAACATGGTGGTGGCAGCATCATGTGGTGGGGATGCTTTTCTTCAGCAGGGACAGGGAAGCTGGTCAGAGTTGATGGGAAGATGGATGGAGACAAATACAGGACAATCTTAGAAGAAAACCTGTTAGAGTCGGCAAAAGATTTGAGACTGGGGCGGAGGTTCACCTTCCAGCAGGACAACGACCCTAAAGTACAGCCAGAGCTACAATGGAATGGTTTAGATCAGGGTTGTCAAACTCAATTTCGTTGAGGGCCGCATCAGTATTATGGTTGCCCTCAAAGGGCTGGTTGTAATTGTAAGAGTACATACATTTATCCAGGGCTTTTCTTTTCTTAGAATTGGTGCAGAAACTCGACCACAAATTGCACTACCAGTGGGAGGATCTTAAAGGAGCAATAAATATCAGGAGTGCGTTATGTGCAGAGTTCAGGGGTGCACTATGTACCAAGTGCAGGATTCAGGGGTGTGCTATGTACAGAGTGCAAAGTTCAGGGGTGCAATGTGTACAGGGTGCAGGGTTGAGGAGTGTGCTATCCACAGTGTGCAGGGTTCTGGCTAAAAAAAAAAAACCCTAGGTGCGAGGGCCACATGAAATGACCTGGCGGGCCGGATTCGGCCCGCGGGCTTTGTGTTTGGCACCTATGGTTTAGATCAAAGCCTATTCATGTGTTAGAATGGCCCAGTCACAGTCCAGACCTAAATCCCATTGAGAATCTGTGGCAAGACTTGAAAATTGCTGATCACAGACGCTCTCCATCCAATCTGACAGAACTTGAGATATTTTACAAAGAAGAATGGGCAGAAATGTCCCTCTCTAGATGTGCAAAGCTGGTAGAGACACCCCCAAAAAGACTTGTAGAGAAAGGGGGTTCTACAAAGTATTGACTCCGGGGGGGGCGCCATACAAATGCCCCTCCCCCCACACTTTTCACATATTTATTTGTATCATTTATCATTTTCCTTCCACTTCACAATTATGTGACACTTTGTGTTGGTCCATCACATGAAATCCCAATAAAATACATTTACGTTTTTGGTTGTAGCATCAGAAAATGTGGGAAATTTCAAGGGGTATGAATACTTTTTCAAGGCACTGTATATACTTTATATTGATATGTATTGGATAAGGATGCATATTTATCAATTGATATGTATTGGATATTGATATGTATTTATAAATTGATACATAGAAACATAGAAAAGTGATGGCAGAAAAAGACCATGTAATCCATCGAGTCTGCCCTTTTATTTATTTATTTTTGTTTTGTTTTCAAGAAAAGAATGACAGAAACAGGAAATGAGGAGGTTACATAACATGCACAATGTATCATTATAAACTCATCCAATCACAAGTGCTGAATCTTCGTTCTCTCTCCACAGGCAGGAAGAGGCGGATAGACACGACGGGACGGGCTGCTCAGTGACATCATCACGTCTTCTCTTCAGCGCAGCATCCTAAATCACAAACAGTTATTGTATTATGTTTATTATCACATGTAATCTATAGAGGACTAAAATAAAGTAAACGATACAATGTGAGGTTGTTTGGGGTGCAAATATGGAAAAGAGACACTAAAAATATTTTTATGTGATTTCTCCTCTAGATTTCTGTTATTGTATCCGATATACAAAGGTGTAGATTGGTCACTCTTGGTGGCTCGGTACAATCAGAGATAAGATCACACAAGCAGTGCATTGTTCTCAGAGATTTGGCCACTCATAGGCGTGCGCACAGGGTGTGCCAGGTGTGCCCAGGCACACCCTAATCACCCTGTGGAGAACAGATTCCCCCTACTGACCAGGGTCCCCCTCCTTCCCTCCACAGCTCTTCCGGCTTCCCTCCTCTCCCACCGGTTGTTGCTGTGGATGTCTTAAGATGAGTGGGGGAAGGGGCCAGTAAATATGCCATTTACCGGCCCCTTCCCTTTCTGAATGAACATCGTGAGTGATCAGTAGAGTGTGTTTGAGCTTTGGGGTGCACACCCTAATGCCAAAGACTGCGCACACCTATGTGGCCACTCATAGAACTGCATGGTGTGAAGGTGCAGTAAAGCACAACCATGGTGTAGTGCTGCAAAGCAGGAAACAGAGCCTGAGGATGTAATGAGTGAATATATCCACCCCGGGTACATATGTCATTGCACACTATATACACATACTATAATTCTGACATTCATGTTAACAACAGAAGGTTAGGGAAGACCCTATATAACATCTATGTACAAAGCATTTAAAGGGTCTCTCCACGTAAAACAGATTTTTCAGTATTTGGAGAGGGAAGCTACATTAGCGTCAGGCGTTTAGCGACAGGAATCTACTCATTATTGCTGCTGGGTTTGACACCTGCAAGTGGATAGCTGCAGTATCCAAGCCCATCCAGTGCAATGACAGGCTGTCAGCGGCCACAGCTATTCATGCCTATTTGCAGAGCCAGTAATCACTGCAGGTGATTTACCCTATCTGTTCACACAGCTTTCGAAATTAGCAGCAGGAATCAGTGGCTGACAAAATGCCCAACCTAGACTGACTGACAGAGCAAAATTTCATACATTTTCTATCATTCTTGCTGTAATGGAGTTACCTTTCTAAATTGTTATTACACTAACTTAGAAGATACAACTTCTCTTAGACACCAAACATGTCTCCAGGTCCAGGGGGCTGATAAGACACATTAGACCTCCCCAGAGAACTGGACATCTGATATACAGTATATCACATTTGATATCTAACAAATCATAATTTCATTCTGCTAAATATTAAGCTGTTTTATGGATTGCAAAACCTTGTCATATGGAAATATAGATGTACCCAGGATATTTGTCATGAAGGGGGTGTTCACTGGGCATTATAACACAGTCCAACACACCGACTACATACCTCTCAGACGACCCTTTGATTTGGTGGGGCAGCTCAGTACCAACCTTCCTGGGGGATAAGAGAAGATGTTGGTCCAGCAGCTAGCAGCTCTTGTTTTACCATCTGAATTATTAGAGATATTGAAATTAATTTATGAGGGCCAGTGACTTGTAATATCAGAGTGGAAGCCTGGTACACACGATACTATTGTTGACCAACCGAGCGTCTGATTTTTGTCAAAAGGGTGTGTGCCTGGATCTTGTCTTGCATACTAACGGCACACAATTTTAAAGCACGCTATTCCACATTTGTTGGCGGAAAATCCGACAACAATTGTCCGATGGAGCATACAAACGGTCAGATTATCCGACAACAGCCTGTCATCCCACAATTCCTGTCGGATAATCTAGCCCCTGTAAAGAAGAAATCAGTATATGTGCCTTTTCTGAAGCCGATCTGACCCGATCCCACGCTGAGCTGTCAGCTGCGGCTTCGCTGTGGAGGTGGGTGCAGAGGACACAGCTGACAACGAAAGCCCCATAGTAACTCTATGGGTGACGTCCAGTGGCAGCTGGTGGTATATTTTTTGAGGGCCGGCAAACAATCCACCCATCGGTCACCAGCCCCGCACTTACCCCATCTAGGTCGCGGGCAGCGGCGTCACCAGTGCTTCACTGCGACTTCCCCTGTGTCTCCTTGGCAGCCAATAAGATCACTTCTCCTCTCGGCCAATCGGGTGATGGGTCTCTTCCTGATTGGCCAGAAGGAGAATCAGAAAGAAAATAGTGAATATTAATTTGCTATTGTCACACAAGTGGGTGGGCTCAGGGCGCAGTGCTCTTTTTTCCCCCTAGCCCACCGTTCTTTGAACCCAATTAGAGCCTCAGGCTGTAAACATGCGCTTAAAAAAAAAAAACCTTATTGAAATTCATGTGCCGCCCCGCGCCCTGCATGTAGATTAGAGGCCGGGTACATGGATTAGGGGGGCGTCCCCTTATGGACGGGCCGCCACTGGTGACGTAACTCCCCATTAATTTTACAGCCGTTGTCGGCTGTGTCCTCTGCAGAGCTTCTGCCGCTGGAGATCGGACCAGATCAGCTTCAAA
Source organism: Rana muscosa (assembly GCA_029206835.1). Taxonomy (NCBI): domain Eukaryota; kingdom Metazoa; phylum Chordata; class Amphibia; order Anura; family Ranidae; genus Rana; species Rana muscosa. Next base: position 213,974,210 of record CM055119.1, read on the forward strand.
GAAGGTATGTATACCGATTTCTTCTTTACAGGGCTAGATAGGATAGTGTTAGATGGCGGAATACGATGCCCCCGACACATTATGCCATTGCTTTACAGGCGTTTTTTAAATTTTATTATTATTATTATTCTGCAGCAGTTTACTACACTTTAAGGTTTGCATTCTATGCATTAAGGTGAAAAACCTTCTGTGCTGCAGCTCCCCCCCAGACCCCCCCCCCCATTTTTCTTACCTGAGCCTGATCCAGTCCAGCGATGTGCACAAGCGCAGCAGCTCCAGCCACTATCGCTCTCCTCATTGGACAGATTGATAGCAGTGGGAGCTATGGGCTCCCGCTGCTGTCAATCAAAAACTGTGACACGGGAGTGGGGGGGTGGGGCATTGTCTGTGTCAATAGAGGCAGCAGTGGGGCACAGCTTTCTGTGGGGGCACCCGATGAAGAGGAGGGGCCTGGAGCTAGGGTGGCCACCTCATCCCAAGTAACCTGAACACATATGAATTACACGGGTTCTGAGGATAATTTAATGCAGATGAGGCACCAAATTAGTTTAATTACCAGTTTTAACACCCACAGAACCTGTGTAATTCCTTTGTGTTTGGGTTTAAAGGGATGAGGTGGCAACCCTAATTCCAGGACCCTTCTTTTCATCGGGTGCCCCCACGGAAAGCTGTGCCCCACTGCTGCATCCATTGACACAGATAGCAGGACTCGGCCCTGCCCCCACTCCCGTGTTTAAGGCCTGATTCACACCTGTGGCATTTTTTGTGCTTTTTGCATTTTGCAGATTTGTACTACAGAACGTGTTCCATAGAAAATCATGTTATATGGACTGCAGTGCGAATCTGCAAAATGCAAAAAGCACTAAAAATGCCATCAGTGTGAATCAGGCCTAAAGGGATGAGGTGGCAACCTTACCTGGAGTGCCGGCGGGGCACCTTAGAAGAAGAGGATCGGGGCTGCTCTGTGCAAAACCCTTACATAGCAGGTAAATGTGGGCATGTTTATTCTTTTTTTGAACGTTTAGTATCACTAGAAGGGGTAAAACCTTCCGGAGGACAAGTGGTTAAATACCCTCCCAGTAGCCAGTCTCAGGTGGAGACTAATTACTAGAGATGAGCTTCGAGTTCGAGTCAAACTCATGTTCGACTCGAACATTGCCTGTTCGCCCGTTCGCCGAACAGAGAACAATTTGGGGTTGTTCCCGGCAAATTCAAAAGTCTATTGGAGAAATCTAAAGTGCTAGATTTAAAGGCTTATATGCAAGTTATTGTCCTAAAAAGGGATTGGGGACCCGGGTCCTGCCCCAGGAGAGTGTTTGGGGACCCGGGTCCTGCCCCAGGGGACATGTCTCAATGCAAAAAGAAGTTTTAAAAACGGACGTTTTTTCGGGAGCAGTGATTTTAATAATGCTTAAAGTGAAACAATAAAAGTGAAATATTCCTTTAAATTTCGTACCTGGGGGGTGTGTATAGTATGCCTGTAAAGTAGCGCATGTTTCCCGTGCTTAGAACTGTCCCTGCACAAAGTGTCATTTCTGAAGGAAAAAAGTCATTTAAAACCACTCGCGGCTATTAATGAATTATCAGCTCCCGGCAATACATAGAAAAGTCATTGATAAAAATAAAAAAAAAGCGTGGGGGTCCCCCCAAATTCAATTACCAGGCCCTTCAGGTCTGGTATGGATATTAAGGGGAACCCTGCTGCAAATTTAAAAAAAATGCTTGGGGTTCCCCCCAAATATCCATACCAGGCCCTTCAGGTCTGGTATGGATTTTAAGGGGGAACGCCACCCCAAATTTAAAAAAAAATGGCGTGGAGTTCCCCCAAAAATCCATACCAGACCCTTTATCCGAGCACGCAGGAAAAGAGGGGGGACAAGAGAGCGCCCCCCCCCTCCTGAACCGTACCAGGCCACATGCCCTCAACATGGGGAGGATGTCCCCATGTTGATAGGGACAAGGGCCTCATCCCCACAACCCTTGCCCGGTGGTTGTGGGGGTCTGCGGGCGGGGGGCTTATCAGAATCTGAAAAGACCCCTTTAACAAAGGGGACCCCCAGATCCCAGCCCCCCTATGTGAAATGGTAATGGGGTACATTGTACCCCTACCATTTCACAAATAAAGTGTAACAAATTGTAAAAAAAAAACACAGACACCATTGGGAAAGTCCTTTATTAAAAATAAAAAAAAGTCCAGCGCTGTCCACACGAAAAGTCATTGGCTGAGCCTGAGCAGGCCTGATGGGGAACTTCCTCCGCAGTGTATTAAATGAATAGACCCGCCCCTTCTAAAGTTCCCATCAGGTCCGCTCAGCCAATGACGTAGGTGTCAGGCTGAGGACCTGATGCGGAACGTGAGAAGGGGCGGGTCTATTCATTTATTACACTGTGGAGGAAGTTCCCCATCAGGTCCGCTCAGCCAATGACGTAGGCGGGGTCTGACATACGAGGGGGCGGACCTGATGGGGAACTTCCTCCACAGTGGAAGGGGTCTTTCAGATTCCAATAAGCCCCCCGCCCGCAGACCCCCACAACCACCGGGCAAGGGATGTGGGGATGAGGCCCTTTTCCCCATCAACATGGGGACATCCTTCCCATGTTGAGGGCATGTGGCCTGGTACAGTTCAGGAGGGGGGGGGGCGCTATCTCGTCCCCCGTTCTTTTCCTGCGGCCGGCCAGGTTGCGTGCTCGGATAAAGGGTCTGGTATGGATTTTTGGGGGAACTCCACGCCATTTTTTTTTTACATTTGGGGTGGAGTTCCCCTTAAAATCCATACCAGACCTGAAGGGCCTGGTAGTTGAATTTGGGGGGACCCCCACGCATTTTTTTTTACCAATGACTTTTCTATGTATTGCCGGGAGCTGACAATTCATTATAGTAAAAAGTTTTAAATTACTTTTTTTTCTTCAGAAATTAGGAAACGGGAAACAAGCGCGACTTTACAGGCATATCATACACACCCCCCAGGTACGAAATTTAAAGGAATATTTCACTTTTATTGTTTCACTTTAAGCATTATTAAAATCACTGCTCCCGAAAAAACGGGAGTTTTTAAAACTTTTTTTGCATTGATACATGTCCCCGGGGGCAGGACCCGGGTCCCCAAACACTTTTTAGGACAATAACTTGCATATAAGCCTTTATAATTAGCACTTTAGATTTTGAATGTTCGAGTCCATTGTATTTAATAGGGTTCTAAAATTCGCGCAAACATTCTGTCTGTTCGCAGGTTCTGGTGCGAACCGAACAGGGGGGTGTTCAGCTCATCCCTATTGATTACTGACTTTGCTGGCTGCTGGGAGACACCCGCTGGTGGACACTGGAACTACAACATTCCGCTCTGTGAACCACAGTGCCCCCAGCAGGTGATCCAGGTGATGACAACCCACTCTCCGCCCTGTTATCACTTTCTGGTATTTCAGCATATGGTAGTGTGTCCCCATTGTAAGATTTCCCTTCTATTCTTGTTCTGGTGACAACTGTAACATTTTTGATTTCTCATCACTTTCTGTGACACGGAGACAAATAGATGGTGAATCTCCACAGGGGAGACAGCAATAAAATCTGACGGGTGTTCTCTCCCTCCCCTACCCCACCCAAAATTGAAGAAAAGGTTTTGGCTTTGGACCCTCTCGGTTCCCCGGAAATGAATTCGGAAGCCTATGAATTTCTTTTTGTATTTTGCGCTCTCTGCGGAGTTCCTCCATTCTGCACCTGTGTCAGGAGATATTTACTATGGAGGGAGGGAGAGGCTCCCACCCAGAGAGAAGATTCGGCCAGCTGGAACATCTCGCTTCATATGGAAGGAATTCGCCGCTCTGCGCCATTCGATAAACCCGAGAACACAAATGGCGGCCGCGTGTCCGAGAAGAATCACAAGACCCTCTAATGAGGAATGTTCACGGGTCGATCTCGCTCCTTTACAGACGCAATTCTCCGGCCAAAGACGACAAAACGCGCATAAAATGCGAAACACACGGCAGCGAGGGCGCTGGGTGCCGACCACATAAATCAGCGTTTGGGAGGGTCTCCCCTGGATGGGGATAATTGTGCCTTTAGTTCCCCTCTAATGATTTATAGAGGGAAATATTCTGTACGCCTCAACAGCTACCGCTTCAAAGTCGCCCGCACAGACCCTCCTTTATTCCAGGTGAAGGCGCTGCAGCCGGCGCGGGTTTGGCACGATCTGCGCTCTGAGGGCCTTTCAGGAGTTCAATGTAGATGGAGGCCATTGAGGGCGGCTGAGGGGTGCCAGAGGGGCCAACAAAGACCCTCACATGGCCAGACCAACAAAGAGCAGACCAGGAGCCTGAACCCAGGAGAAGGACTGTCCAATCCCAGACCTCCGCTCACCGCACTGTCATTACCAGAAACCCGCCCACCACACACTGAGGGACTGACAGAGGGACAGACTGAGGGACTGACAGAGGGACAGAGAGACAGAGGGACAGACTGACAGAGGGACAGAGAGACAGAGAGACAGAGGGACAGACGGACAGAGGGACAGAGGGAGGGACAGAGAGACAGAGGGAGGGACTGACAGAGAGAGACAGAGGGACAGACTGAGGGACTGACAGAGGGACAGAGAGAGGGACTGACAGAGGGACAGAGAGACAGAGGGACAGACTGACAGAGGGACAGAGAGAGACAGAGGGAGAGACTGACAGAGGGACAGAGAGAGGGACATAGAGACAGAGGGACAGAGAGACAGAGGGACAGACTGACAGAGAGACAGACAGAGGGACAGAGAGACAGAGGGACAGAGAGACAGAGGGACAGACTGACAGAGAGACAGACAGAGAGACTGACAGAGGAACAGAGAGACAGAGGGACAGACTGACAGAGAGACAGACAGAGGGACAGACTGAGGGACTGACAGAGGGACAGAGAGACAGAGGGACAGACTGACAGAGGGACAGACAGACAGAGGGACAGAGAGAGAGAGACAGAGAGAGACAGAGAGACAGAGGGACAGACTGACAGAGAGACAGACAGAGGGACAGACTGAGGGACTGACAGAGGGACAGAGAGAGGGACAGAGAGTGGGACAGAGAGACAGAGGGACAGAGAGACAGAGGGACAGAGAGACAGAGGGACAGACTGAGGGACTGACAGAGGGACAGAGAGACAGAGGGACAGAGAGAGAGACAGAGAGACAGAGGGACAGACAGAGGGACTGACAGAGGGACTGACAGAGGGACTGAGAGAGGGACTGAGAGAGGGACAGAGAGACAGAGGGACAGAGAGACAGAGAGACAGAGGGACAGAGAGACAGAGGGACAGACTGAAGGACTGACAGAGGGACAGAGAGACAGAGGGACAGACTGAGGGACTGACAGAGGGACAGAGATAGAGACAGAGGGACAGACTGAGGGACTGACAGAGGGACAGAGAGAGAGACAGAGAGACAGACTGAGGGACTGACAGAGGGACAGAGAGAGAGACAGAGAGACAGAGGGACAGACTGACATAGAGAGGGACAGAGAGAGGGACAGGGACAGAGAGAGGGACAGACTGAGGGACTGACAGAGGGACAGAGAGAGGGACACACTGACAGAGAGAGGGACAGACTGAGGGACAGACAGAGGGACAGACAGAGGGACAGACTGACAGAGGGACAGACATAGAGAGGGACAGAGAGAGGGACAGGGACAGAGAGACAGACTGATAGAGGGACAGAGAGAGGGACAGACTGAGGGACTGACAGAGGGACAGAGAGACAGAGGGACAGACTGACAGAGGGACAGAGGGAGGGACTGACAGAGGGACAGAGAGACAGAGGGACAGACTGACAGAGGGAGGGACTGACAGAGAGAGAGAGAGACAGAGAGACAGAGGGACAGACTGACAGAGAGACAGACAGAGGGACAGACTGAGGGACTGACAGAGGGACAGAGAGACAGAGGGACAGACTGACAGAGGGACAGACTGACAGAGGGACTGACAGAGGGACAGAGAGACAGAGGGACAGACTGAGGGACTGACAGAGGGACAGAGAGAGGGACTGACAGAGGGACAGAGAGACAGAGGGACAGACTGACAGAGGGACAGAGGGAGGGACTGACAGAGGGACAGAGAGACAGAGGGACAGACAGAGGGACAGAGAGAGAGACAGAGAGACAGACTGAGGGACTGACAGAGGGACAGAGAGAGGGACAGACTGAGGGACTGACAGAGGGACTGACAGAGGGACAGACTGACATAGAGAGGGACAGGGACAGAGAGAGGGACAGACTGACAGAGGGATAGGGACAGAGAGAGGGACAGACTGACAGAGGGACAGACTGAGGGACTGACAGAGGGACAGAGAGAGACAGAGAGACAGAGGGACAGACTGACATAGAGAGGGACAGAGAGAGAGACAGAGAGAGGGACAGAGAGAGAGAGACAGGGACAGAGAGAGGGACAGGGGGAGAGACAGAGGGGCAGACTGACAGAGGGACAGAGAGAGGGACAGGGGGAGAGACAGAGAGAGGGACAGAGAGAGACAGACAGACAGAGAGAGGGACAGAGAGAGAGGGACAGGGGGAGAGACAGAGGGACAGACTGACAGAGGGACAGAGAGAGGGACAGAGAGAGGGACAGAGAGAGACACACAGAGACAGAGGGAGAGACTGACAGAGGGACAGAGAGAGGGACAGAGAGAGAGACAGAGAGAGACAGAGGGACAGAGAGACAGAGAGAGGGACAGAGAGAGACAAAGAGAGACAGAGGGACAGAGAGAGGGACAGACAGAGGGACAGAGAGACAGACAGAGGGACAGAGAGAGGGACAAAGAGGGACAGACTGACAGAGAGAGAGACAGAGGGACAGAGAGAGGGACAGACAGACAGACAGAGGGACAGACAGAGGGACAGAGAGATGCACAGAGAGACAGACAGAGAGAGGGACAGACTGACAGACAGAGAGACAGAGAAAGGGACAGAGAGAGAGAGACAGAGGGACAGAGAGAGAGACAGAGGGACAGATAGAGGGACAGACTGACAGAGAGACAGGCAGAGAGACAGAGAGAGGGACAGAGGGACAGATAGACAGAGAGAGGGACAGAGAGAGGGACAGACTGACAGAGAGACAGACAGAGAGACAGAGAGAGGGACAGAGGGACAGAGGGACAGATAGACAAAGAGACAGAGAGAGGGACAGAGAGTGGGACAGAGAGACAGAGAGAGCGACAGACTGACAGAGAGACAGACAGAGAGACAGAGAGAGAGACAGAGAGAGAGCCAGAGGGACAGAGAGAGGGACAGAGAGAGGGACAGAGAGTGGGACAGAGAGACAGAGAGAGGGACAGAGAGAGGGACAGACTGACAGAGAGAGGGACAGAGAGAGGGACAGACAGACAGAGGGACAGAGAGAGGCACAGAGAGACAGACAGAGAGAGGGACAGACTGACAGACAGAGAGACAGAGAAAGGGACAGAGAGAGAGACAGAGGGACAGTGAGAGGGACAGAGAGAGAGACAGAGGGACAGATAGAGGGACAGAGAGCGGGACAGATAGACAGAGAGAGGGACAGAGAGAGGGACAGACTGACAGAGAGACAGACAGAGGGACAGAGGGACAGAGGGACAGATAGACAAAGAGACAGAGAGAGGGACAGAGAGTGGGACAGAGAGAGCGACAGACTGACAGAGAGACAGACAGAGAGACAGAGAGAGAGACAGAGAGAGAGCCAGAGGGACAGAGAGAGGGACAGAGAGAGGGACAGAGAGTGGGACAGAGAGACAGAGAGAGGGACAGAGAGAGGGACAGACTGACAGAGAGAGGGACAGAGAGACAGAGAGAGGGACAGAGAGAGGGACAGACAGACAGAGGGACAGACAGACAGAGGGACAGACTGACAGAGGGACAGACTGAGGGACTGACAGAGGGACAGAGAGAGGGACAGAGAGAGGGACAGACTGACAGAGAGAGGGACAGACAGACAGAGGGACAGACTGACAGACTGACAGAGGGACAGACTGACAGAGGGACAGACAGACAGAGGGACAGACTGACAGAGGGACAGACAGACAGAGGGACAGACTGACAGAGGGACAGACAGACAGAGGGACAGAGAGGAAGGAAGACAGGCAGGAAGATGGACAGACAGACTCTCTCTCCTCATCTAACACAATTCTTTATTTTATTAATTTTGGCAACATTGTCACCAATTGTAACATTTTCTGCTCCTCTCACACGTGTTTGTAATTTATATCCCCTCCCCCCTTCAGTCTTGCACAGGTGTAGCGGCTCCTCCCCCTCAGTCTTGCACAGGTGTACCGGCTCCTCCCCCTCAGTCTTGCACAGGTGTACCGGCTCCTCCCCCTCAGTCTTGCACAGGTGTAGCGGCTCCTCCCCCTCAGTCTTGCACAGGTGTAGCGGCTCCTCCCCCTCAGTCTTGCACAGGTGTAGCGGCTCCTCCCCCTCAGTCTTGCACAGGTGTAGCGGCTCCTCCCCCTCAGTCTTGCACAGGTGTAGCGGCTCCTCCCCCTCAGTCTTGCACAGGTGTAGCGGCTCCTCTCCTGGACTGGAATGGCTTTCTCTGATTTCACCGCACACTGTGAGCTTCTCACAGATAGAGGCCGCGCCTCATTTCCTGGCTGGAGGACGTCCAACATCATCTAGCCCTTTCCTCCCCAGCCTGACTGTCCCTGACCCATCCCTTTAAGATCTTTCAATCATGAAGGCTAAGCATCACATGTGGGCGTTACCCATGAAAATACAGCCTGCCTAGGAACGCCCACTCCTCCAGACTGACACCCGCCCATCAAGGCATATTGATATTTGGATAACTCCTCCCACCTCTTACATCAGCACGGAGGGCACTGGAGAGGATTACTGAGGCCGGGTGCTGGTATGTTTACCAGGAAGCTATGTACTGCCCCCTGCTGGCCCCTCCCACCAGCCATGATCTGTCTGCATTGCATAGAGAAGCACAGAGACCCAGTAATGACACACCTACAGGTATAAAATAAGGTATATAACGAAAATGCAAAGGTTTTATTTAATAATGTCATAATCAGCTGAGCTGCTAATTTACCACCCCCTCCAATTACCCCCTTTAAGCTGCAAAGGCAGCTGGAGACAGTTGTATTATTGCTGCAGCCATGATGCTGTGCCTGCCAAACGTGACCCGGGAACTCAGCACAGGGATGGTGGGAACCCCTCATAATGGGCACAGCGGGTGTACAGACCCGGGAACTCAGCACAGGGATGGTGGGAACCCCTCATAATGGGCACAGCGGGTGTACAGACCCGGGAACTCAGCACAGGGATGGTGGGAACCCCTCATAATGGGCACAGCGGGTGTACAGACCCAGGAACTCAGCACAGGGATGGTGGGAACCCCTCATAATGGGCACAGCAGGTGTACAGACCCAGGAACTCAGCACAGGGATGGTGGGAACCCCTCATAATGGGCACAGCGGGTGTACAGACCCGGGAACTCAGCACAGGGATGGTGGGAACCTCTCATAATGGGCACAGCGGGTGTACAGACCCGGGAACTCAGCACAGGGATGGTGGGAACCCCTCATAATGGGCACAGCGGGTGTACAGACCCGGGAACTCAGCACAGGGATGGTGGGAACCCCTCATAATGGGCACAGCGGGTGTACAGACCAGGGAACTCAGCACAGGGATGGTGGGAACCCCTCATAATGGGCACAGCAGGTGTACAGACCCAGGAACTCAGCACAGGGATGGTGGGAACCCCTCATAATGGGCACAGCGGGTGTACAGACCCGGGAACTCAGCACAGGGATGGTGGGAACCCCTCATAATGGGCACAGCGGGTGTACAGACCCAGGAACTCAGCACAGGGATGGTGAGAACCCCTCATAATGGGCACAGTGGGTGTACAGACCCAGGAACTCAGCACAGGGATGGTGAGAACCCCTCATAATGGGCACAGCGGGTGTACAGACCCGGGAACTCAGCACAGGGATGGTGGGAACCTCTCATAATGGGCACAGCGGGTGTACAGACCCGGGAACTCAGCACAGGGATGGTGGGAACCCCTCATAATGGGCACAGCGGGTGTACAGACCCGGGAACTCAGCACAGGGATGGTGGGAACCCCTCATAATGGGCACAGCGGGTGTACAGACCAGGGAACTCAGCACAGGGATGGTGGGAAACTGCCATTCTGCTCCTTGTCAGTGAGGTGTGAGGTTGCTAGTTCCTTTGCTCCTGTGCTTCCAGAGACCAGGGGCTAGAGTTGCTTCTCTGCCCCAGGAAGGATGCTGGATCCTGGGGAGGACCCTGGCGGGGGCCCCCTGGATAGGCCTGTGGAAGATTCTGGGCCTAGCCAAAGGAGAGATGAGTCCTCATCTGCCTTTAGACAGAGGACTGTCAGCAAGCTGAAGAGGATTGAGAAGGAAGAGGAGAAGTTGATGGTCTTGATGGCTGAATTTAGAAAGAAAAAGCAGATTTGTGCAAAAGTGTACAGCAAGAAAAGACCGGCTCTGAGGCCTGAGTTGAAGGACTTAGAACAAGCTGTGAGGAAGCAGAGGGATTTGGTGAGTTCTCTGAAGGAGAATAGCGGAATATTTAAAGAGAAATATAAGAATGAGGAGCGATTTAATCGCATGAGGAGAGGAGCCGCTTCCTGCATGGAGGGTGAGGAGACCAGTGAGGAGATGAAGGAACTGACAGACTCAGCAGAGAGTGAGAAAATGGGCCCGGAGGATGAGCCCAGCTCTTCAACACCTCAGACATCTGCTGAGCCCTCAATGGCGGAGGCCTCTGTCCCCTTCCCACCCCAGCAATGTGGAACATCTCAGGAAGGTGAAGGTTCTGGCTTGCTGGAATTCATCACCAATAGGGATGAGCTTCGTGTTCGAGTCGAACATACGTTCGACTCGAACATCGGCTGTTCGATCGTTCGACGAAGATCGAACGATTTGGGCCGTTCGTGCCAAATTCGAGTGACGCGAACGGCCCACAATGCACTACGCCATCGTAGTGTCATCCAGGCGCTGTGATTGGCCAAGCATGCACTGTGACCCCGCATGCTTGGCCAATCACAGCGCCGGCAGCGAGGAGAGCAATGATTGGCCACAGGCAGGATGCCTGTGGCCAATTATTGCTGAGGGTGTTTAGTACACGCCCCACACTATAAAAGGCCGCCAGCACGGCGGCCTAGTGTAGTGTGTTCCGGAGCAGGGAAAGAGTAGCATAGGCAGGGACAGTGACTGTTATTTCTTTCTTGCTTAACCTGGATTCCTTTAGTTTAGGGAAAGAGAAGGATAGGTAGGGAGAGTGTCAGTGTGTTTTGTGCTTGTGCTATATTGTGCTTAAAAAAAACATTTTTTCTAGGGACAGAAAACTGTAGGTAGGGACAGTGTCAGTTTCTTTCACTGTGCCAGTCCTTGTTTCTAGGGACAAAGAAGGAAAGTGAGGGGATTTCTCCTTGTGCTATAGTGTGCTTTAAAAAAACATTTTTTCTAGGGACAGAAAACTGTAGGTAGTGTGACAGCAGGAAGGTAAAGTCACCTGGTTGCATCCAGGGGGGTAGATATATTTCGCCCAGATTCAGGCTTTACGCCGACTTATACAACTAGGTGGAGAGTTGTATAAGGCTAGTGGGCTCATGGATGACTCATACCTCTAGGGAGAGTGTGGGGCGTCGTGCAGACAGGGAGTTGATGAGGCCAGCTGAACCTTGTCAGCTCATTTAGGCCTCTATAAGAACTCCCAGCTTCATTAGATGTTAGCTCATGCCTGGAACCAGACCTGTGTGGACTGTCTAGGGAGAGTGAACCCCTGTGCGGTGAGAAAAAGCCTGTGTGGCTATTTGCTTGGACATTTAAAACCAGGGACTTAGGGACTAGGACAGCACTAGGCTGATCCCAGTTGTTAGTTAGGAAACCTGTATGTTTAGTCAGAGGTCAACTTGACCAGGATTTATTTTGGTTATGTTTCTTTTGCTTTGCTGTGTTTTGTCACTGTAAATAGAAAATAAACCGCACCTTTTTGATTTTGAAAACCACAACCTCCGTTTGCTGGGCCTGTTTTGTGTGGGGAGCCCATCCCGGGGGTCACACACACCCGCTGCCGAGCTAACCCCCTCACAGTTGGTGGAGAATGCAGGCAGTTTTTTTTTAAGCCAGCATGGAGGAGATACTGAAGCAGCTGGCTCTAGCAAATGCCAATCAACAGCAGACAAATGCAGGTTTGCAAAAGAGCCTTGCAGCTCATCAACAGAGCCTTGCAGCTCAACAACAGAACTTCGCAGCCCAGCAGCAGACAAACGCAACTTTGCAACAGAGTCTGGAGGCTCAGCAACGAGCCCAGCAGCAATCTGAGGCCCGCTTCATAGACCTGTTGCAGAAGCAAGAGCAGAGACTACAACAACAGATGGAAGCAGTAATGCAGCAACGTCCGCAGACCAGTGAGGAAAGCCGTCCCACTAATACCGCGTCCTTTGGGGTGAGTCGTTTATTGACAAAAATGACTGGAGAGGATGATCCAGAGGTATTTTTGACCACATTTGAAAGGACCGCTGAAAGAGAAAAGTGGCCTGAGGAGCAGTGGGCTGGACTGGTGGCTCCTCTGTTAACTGGTGAATCGCAGAAAGCTTACTATGACCTAGAGCCTAACCAAGCAAAAGACTATGCAATGCTAAAAGCTGAAATATTGGCAAGGCTGGGTGTCACCCAGGCTGTCCGGGCTCAGCGTGTGCATAACTGGACTTTCCAGCTTGGAAAACCCCCCAGGTCTCAAATGTATGATCTCATTCACCTGAGCAGAAAGTGGCTACAGCCAGAGACTTTGTCCGCACCAAAGATTGTGGAACGTGTTGTAATGGATCGGTTTTTGAGAGCTCTTCCTACTGCCATCCAAAAGTGGGTAAGCCATGGAGACCCAGAGACGGCCGATGGTCTTGTGGATCGTGTGGAGAAATACTTGGCTACAGAGAACCTGACGGCCTCTTCCAGAGACACTCGGACTTTCCACCCTAAGACCAGACCATCCCCAGGGGCGGATAAGAGGATTCCAAGGGGTGAGGGTGGAGAGAGTGAGAGGGTGGGAGCTCTACCCCAAGTTTGGCGAGAACAGCCTGGGAAATCAGCGGCTCAAGAGGCGGCAAGAAGGATCGTTTGCTACCGCTGCCGGCAAGCGGGACATATTGCAGCCAATTGCCCGGTTGTGGAGGAACCCATGCAGTGTGACTTTCTGACGGGCAGACGTCAGTCGCTGTGTGCGACAGTCGCATGCACTGCCATTCGAGGAACTGAGAAACATTTATGCAAAATGTGTGTTAATGGTAGAAATGTTGTGGTATTGCTGGATTCAGGTAGCCTTGTGACCCTGATAAAGGCTGAGTTAGTTAAAACAGAGGTCTCTGGGAATAGCAAGGTAGCTGTTATTTGTGTGCATGGGGACACCCGAGAGTATCCAGTGACTACAGTGTGTTTCGAGACCCCCAAAGGTACCCTCTCTCATCCAGTGGGCTTAGTATCTCAGTTACCGCATGACGCCATTGTGGGAAGGGATTTTCCGAAGTTCTGGGAACTGTGGGATGATCCTGAGCCCCTCACTGGTGCCCCTATGTACCAGGAATGTGATAGCCAGAACTCCCCTGAGAGTGGTGAGGACTCTCCGGAATTTCCCTTATCAGTATTGGCAGGGGAGACTCAAGAAACTGGAGAGGAGCCCACCTCCTCAGACGAAAACCTACCGTCTGTGGAGTTTTCTGATCTTGAGGTTCACAGGGAAAACTTTGCCACAGAACAGTTGAAAGACCCCGCCCTAATAAAGGCACGGGAAAACGTAGTGAATTACAAGGTCAGACAACCAGGAAGGCGAAAGCCCGAACAGATCTATCACGTTAATCTGTTGAAAGCCTGGAGGGATAGAGAGTCCCTAGTCGCAGACACTTGGTCACCAGCTCAAACTGGTTGCGTGATTCCTGAGGTTGGAATAGCAGCCACCTTGTCACAACCCCAACAACAGGAGGTTAAGGAGTTTGTGCTTCGCAACAAGGAGGTATTCTCTGAGCTGCCGGGACAAACATCTGGGGTAGAGCATGACATCATTACCCCGCCCGGTGAAAGGGTGAAGTTAAAACCCTATCGGATCCCAGAGGCCCGACGGGAGGCAATACGGGAGGAAGTACAGAAAATGCTGAACTTAGGGGTGATAGAGGAGTCCCAAAGTGATTGGTCTAGTCCCATCGTGTTGGTGCCTAAACTGGATGGGAGCTGGCGATTTTGTAACGATTTTCGTCAGTTGAACAAAGTTACAAAATTTGACACCTACCCCATGCCACGTATAGATGAGTTGATCGACCGGCTGGGAACAGCCCGATACATGACGACTCTTGACCTCACAAAAGGGTATTGGCAAATCCCCCTGGCCAAGTCGGCCAAAGAGAAAACCGCATTTGTAACCCCAGACGGGGCGTTCCAATATAAAAGAATGCCGTTCGGGTTACAGAATGCGCCGGCCACATTCCAGCGGAAAATGGACCAGATGCTGAGGCCCCATCGGAAGTATGCTGCGGCTTACCTGGATGACGTAATTGTCCATAGCACAGATTGGGCCTCACATCTGCCAAAAGTGCAAGCAGTCCTGGACTCTGTTCGGGAAGCGGGGTTTACGGCTAACCCCAAGAAGTGTACCATTGGGCAGGAGGAGGCCAAATATCTTGGGTACACCATTGGGAGGGGAGTAATAAAACCCCAACTCAACAAAGTCTAGGCCATCCAGAGTTGGCCACGTCCCAACAGCAAGAAGCAGGTACGAGCCTTTCTGGGAATCGCTGGGTATTATCGGCGATTCATTCCCCACTTTGCTTCTAAGGCTGTGCCCCTAACCAACCTGACGAAAGGGAAAGGGTCGGTCATGATTAAATGGACCCCCGAGGCTGAGGCAGCATTCCAATTCTTGAAACAAGCCTTATGTAGCCAGCCAGTGTTGTACTCACCCGACTTCTCTAAAGACTTTGTCGTACAAAGTGATGCGTCAGATGTGGGGTTAGGAGCAGTATTGTCCCAGGTCTGGAACGGGGAAGAGCACCCAGTCATTTACCTCAGCAGGAAGTTGAAGTCCCATGAGGTAAATTACGCCACCGTTGAAAAGGAGTGTTTAGCGGTGAAGTGGGCTCTAGATTCCCTTCGGTACTACCTGCTAGGTAGACACTTTGACATGGTTACGGATCACGCTCCGTTAAAGTGGATGGCTCAAAACAAGGAAACAAATAGAAGAGTGAATAGGTGGTTCCTGGCCCTCCAGGAATTCAACTTCACAGTAAAGCATCGCCCTGGCGTTCAAATGGGGAATGTGGATGCTTTGTCTCGAGTACATGAATGCCTGATTGCTGGTGTTCCAACCCCGAGGTTAAAACAAGAGGGGGGGGTATGTGACAGCAGGAAGGTAAAGTCACCTGGTTGCATCCAGGGGGGTAGATATATTTCGCCCAGATTCAGGCTTTACGCCGACTTATACAACTAGGTGGAGAGTTGTATAAGACTAGTGGGCTCATGGATGACTAATACCTCTAGGGAGAGGGCTGGGCGTCGTGCAGGCAGGGAGTTGATGAGACCAGCTGAAGCTTGTCAGCTCATTTAGGCCTCTATAAGAACTCCCAGCTTCATTAGATGTTAGCTCATGCCTGGAACCAGACCTGTGTGGACTGTCTAGGGAGAGTGAACCCCTGTGCGGTGAGACAAAGCCTGTGTGGCTATTTGCTTGGACATTTAAAACCAGGGACTTAGGGACTAGGACAGCACTAGGCTGATCCCAGTCGTTAGTTAGGAAACCTGTATGTTTAGTCAGAGGTCAACTTGACCAGGATTTATTTTGGTTATGTTTCTTTTGCTTTGCTGTGTTTTGTCACTGTAAATAGAAAATAAACCGCACCTTTTTTTTGATTTTGAAAACCACAACCTCCGTTTGCTGGGCCTGTTTTGTGTGGGGAGCCCATCCCGGGGGTCACACACACCCGCTGCCGAGCTAACCCCCTCACAGTAGGGAGAGTGTCAGTTTCTTTCACTGTGCAAGTCCTTGTTTCCAGGGACCTGGAAGGACAGTGAGTGAATTCTCCTTGTGCTATAGTGTGCTTAAAAAAAACATTTTTTCTAGGGACAGAAAACTGTAGGTAGGGAGAGTGTCAGTTTCTTTCACTGTGCAAGTCCTTGTTTCCAGGGACCTGGAAGGACAGTGAGTGAATTCTCCTTGTGCTATATTGTGCTTAAAAAAAACATTTTTTCTAGGGACAGAAAACTGTAGGTAGGGAGAGTGTGTCAGTTTCTTTCACTGTGCAAGTCCTTGTTTCAAGGGACAGAGAAGGACACCTGAAGGTAGCCCTTATTGCTTTTTTCCCATCTCCCTGCAGGCCATCTATTAGAATGTCTGGAAGGCAAACAAGGAGAGGCAGACAGTCAGGAGGCAATAAAAGAGGGCAAGCAGGCTCTGTGTCTGGGGGCAACAGTGCTGGTCGTGGACGCGGTGCATTGTCATCAGCACATGGCCATGGGACACGCTTGTCCTTCTTTTCGGCAGCTGGACATGTTGAGCCACATCATGCCGAAGACTTGGTAGAGTGGATGACCAAGCCCTCCTCCTCCTCCTCATCCTCTCTCACCCAGGCTCAGGGTACTGGCAAAGCAGCTGCCAAAGCGTCCTCTTCCCTGGTATCAATGTCAGACTCATCATCAGTCACTCCTTCCCTAGACCCACCATGTCCTCCTCCTGAGGAGTCCCCCGAACTGTTTGAGCACAGTGTTGGGTACATGCTCCAGGAGGATGCCCAGCGTTTCGAAGGGTCTGATGATGAAACCCAGCTACAGGAAGGCAGTAGCGTGAGAGCAGACAGAGGGGATGCTCAAGAAGGACACCAATCTAGCAGTCATGTTCCAGCAGCTGCAGCATACTGCCAGATTGGCTCCAGTGATGAGGAGGGAGGGGATGATGAGGTCACTGACTCCACGTGGGTGCCTAATAGGAGAGAGGAGGAGGAGGATGAGGAGGAGGCACATCTCCAACGAGACAGGATGCCCTTTGGTGGCCAGCGTAAGGGCAGTACACCGACGGAATCACACCGCAGAGCTCCGCCTGTGCAGGGCGCTGCCTCTGCCCGTCATTCAAAAAGTTCCTTGGTGTGGGCCTTTTTTGAGGCTAGTGCATCAGATCGCACAGCTGCTGTTTGCAACATATGTCTCAAGCGTATATCGCGTGGCCAAAACATCAGCCGCTTGGGTACCACATGCCTGACCAGACATATGTTGACCTGCCATGCAGCTCGTTGGCAAGCCTACCTCAAAGACCCACACCAAAGAACAAAGCGGACCTCTCCTTGCACCGCATCAGCTGGGATCTCCAACCCCACTATAACTTCAGTCCTCTCTGAAACATGCACTGAGAGGAATGAAGGTGTAGAATTAGGTGTGTCACAGCCAAGTACTTGCGGCCACTCTGCTAGCAGTACACCGACGTCCGATTCTAGCAGGCAAATTTCCCTGCCCCAGCTGCTGGACCGTCGAAAGAAGTTCACTCCCAGCCATCCACATGCCCAGCGGTTGAATGCTAGCTTGGCTAAATTGCTAGCGCTTCAACTGCTGCCTTTTCAGTTGGTAGACTCGGCCCCCTTCCGTGAGTTTGTGCAATGTGCGGTTCCTCAGTGGCAGGTTCCCAAACGCCACTTTTTCTCACGGAAGGCTATTCCGGCTCTCTACCGGCATGTGGAAGGCAATGTCTTGGCCTCGCTGGACAGGGCGGTCAGCAGTAAGGTGCATATTACCGCTGACTCCTGGTCCAGCAGGCATGGACAGGGACGTTACCTTTCTTTCACGGCCCATTGGGTCACTCTTTTGGCAGCTGGGAAGGATGCAGGACAAGGTGCAGTAGTGTTGGAGGTTGTCCCACCGCCACGCCTCCAAAATGCTACTACTGGTTGTGACACACCTCTCTCCTCCACCCCCTCCTCTTCTTCTTCCTCCATGGCCTCTTCCTGTGGTTTGTCCTATGAACCAGCGGTGCTCCGTAGCCGTTCACGGGGCTACGCAAGTACGCAGGCAAAAAGATGCCATGCCGTGCTTGCGCTGGTGTGTTTGGGGGACAGAAGCCACACTGGGGCAGAGGTCCTGTCTGCTCTGCAGGGCCAGGCCGAGAGGTGGTTGACGCCACGCCAGCTTAAGCCAGGAATGGTGGTTTGCGACAATGGCACCAACCTCCTCTCTGCCCTCCGACAGGGACAACTGACCCATGTGCCCTGTGTGGCTCACGTCCTTAACCTGGTGGTGCAGCGGTTCTTGGGCAGGTACCCGGGCTTACAGGATGTCCTGAGGCAGGCCAGGAAAGTCTGTGTGCATTTCCGCAGATCTTATAATGCCAGTGCTCGCCTGGCTGAGCTGCAAAAGGAGTTGAACCTGCCCAAGAACCGCCTTATATGTGACATGCCCACCAGGTGGAACTCAACGTTGGCCATGCTGCAGCGGCTGCACACGCAGCAGAGGGCCATCAATGAGTACCTGTGCGACTACGGCACCAGGACAGGGTCAGGGGAGCTTGGTTTTTTTTCTCCACGCCAGTGGGGCATGATCAGGGATGCATGCACTGTCCTGGCACCATTTGAGGAGGCCACGAGGATGGTGAGCAGTGACAGTGCATGCATCAGTGACACTGTACCTCTTGTCCACCTGTTGGAGCACACGCTGCGTGGAATAATGGACAGGGCACTTGAGGCAGAACAGAGGCAGGAAGAGGAGGACTTCCTTGCCTCTCAAGGCCCCCTTTACCCAGACAGTGTTCCTTCTGTCCCACCCATCGCACAGGAAGAGGAAGAGGAGGAGGAGGAGGAGGAGGAGGAGGATTGTGTCAGCATGGAGGTGGAGGCTGGCACTCAGCATCATCAGCAGCAGTCTTTTAGGGATGATTTACAGTCCCAAGAAACCAGTGGACTTGTACGTGGCTGGGAGGAGGTGACTGCGGATCATGTCGTCCTTAGTGACCCAGAGGACTCCGGACTGAATGCCTCAGCTAACCTACGCTGCATGGCCTCCCTGATCCTGCAAAGTCTGCGGAAGGATCCTCGTATTCTTCGGATCAAGGAGAGGGACCATTACTGGCTGGCCACTCTCCTTGATCCACGGTACAAGGGTAAGGTTGCGGACCTTATGTTACCGTCGCAGAGGGAGCAGAGGATGAGACAACTCCGGGAGGCCTTGCAGAAAGGTCTGTGCAACGCGTTCCCAGAGACTGGGAGGTTACAAACTCCTGGTCCAGGACAACGAGTTGCTGAGGCTTCGGCCAGTCAAAGAAGGAGCTGTGGGGAAGGTGGCCGTCTGACCGATGCGTTCAGACAATTCTTTAGTCCGCAGCCCCAAAGTATGATTGGTTCCAGCAACCATCGCCAGCGTCTGATAAACATGGTGCAGGAATATCTAGGGGCAAGGTCAGACTTGGACACCTTCCCCACCGAAAATCCTCTGGCTTACTGGGTCTTGAGGATGGATCACTGGCCAGAGCTTGCACAGTATGCAATTGAGCTACTGGCCTGTCCTGCATCCAGCGTTCTTTCGGAACGCACATTCAGTGCTGCTGGAGGATTTGTCACGGATCACAGGGTGCGCCTGTCCACCGACTCGGTTGATCGACTGACTTTCATCAAGATGAACCAGTCTTGGATCACCACCAGCTACCAAACACCTGAAGCTGATATAACAGACTAATTGATTTTAACATGTCACATCCCTTCAAGACTGATGCTGATGCTGAGTGCCTGTGCTGTTATGTTGACTGGCTATCCTCCTCCTCCGAGTCCTCAATGATACGATTGATGATGATAGCTTGGAAGATCATTTTTGTTTATGGGTGCCGCCACCAGTGGCTAAGGCCCAATTTTTCAGCCCCTGTTTTACAGGGGCGTGTACTTACAATTTTTTTAGCAATAATTTGCCATAGGGCTCATTGCTGTGCTCCAAGTACAGTATCTGTGAGGGGTTGTAGTGTTGTGCCACCAGTGCCTAAGGCCCAATTTTTCAGCCCCTGTTCAACAGGGGCATGCAATTACAATTCTTGATGTAATAATTCACAGCAGGGCCCATTCCTGCACCCACCAAGAGTAAGTCTGAGGGCTTACAGTGTTGTGGCAACGCCACCACCACCACCACCACGAAAGGCCCAATTTTTCAGCCCCTGTTCAAAAGGGGCATGTAATTACAATTCTTGATCTAATAATTCACAGCAGGGCCCATTCCTGCACCCACCAAGAGTAACTCTGAGGGCTTACAGTGTTGTGGCAACACCACCACCACCACCACCACGAAAAGCCCAATTTTTCAGCCCCTGTTCAACAGGGGCATGCAATTACAATTCTTGATCTAATAATTCACAGCAGGGCCCATTGCTGCACCCACCAAGAGTAACTGTCAGGGCTTACAGTGTTGTGGCACCAGCACCACCATCAAAGCCCCAATTTTTACTACCACTGTTCAAGAATTATATGTAATTAAAATTCCTGATATAATAGTTGACAGCAGGGCGTTCCAGCACCAACCAAGTGTAACTGTGAGTGCTTACAGTGTTGTGCCAACACCAACAACTAAGGGGCCTATTTCTGCAGAGTATATACGGCAGGTCCCTACTTTCAAACATCCAACTTACAAACGACTCCTACTTGCAAACGAAAGAAGACAACAGGAAGTGAGAGGAAATCTACCCCTAGGAAGGAAAATTCTCTCCTGTAAGAATAAATATGGGAGAAAGGGGTCTCATCTGTACTGATGCTTTATCAGCAATCCTTGTTTCAAGAAAAACACCACATTTCAAAAACAGTTGTCATTGGGACGGAAAGTGAGGTGAAATGTTCTGAACAGGGGCACAGACAGCAAAACAAATGTTACAGGGGTGATAACCCTTACCTATGTTTCCCAAAAAGTTTAAAAATAGATTTTTGGGCTGGAGCTACAGTTCAACAATGTACCTGTTCAAAATTACAAACACATTCTACATAAGAACAAACCTACAGTCCCTGTCTTGTATGCACCGCCTGTATACGGCTGTTCAGAGTATATAGGGCCTTTTTTATTTTATGTGCGGGGTTCCCCTTAATATCCATACAAGACCCAAAGGGGCTGGTAATGGGCTGGGGTAGGGGGGGGGGTCATGGGGTAGCTATGCCATTTTTCTTAAAGATTTTCATCTATATTACCGGGACCAGACATTACATTAAAGCCGCAAGAAGTTTTAAATGGCTTTTTTTTCCTTTAGAAGTGTCATTTTGTGCAGGGACAGTTCTAAACACGGGAAACACGTGGCACTTCACAGGCATACTTTAGACACCCCCCAGGTACGATATTTAAAGGAATATTTGACTTTTTTTTTTCACTTTATGCATCATTAAAATGACTGCTCCCGAAAAACGACCGTTTTTAAAACTTCTTTTTGCATTGATACATGTCCCCTGGTGCAGAACCCGGGTTCCCAAACTCTGTTTAGGACAATAACATGCATAATAGTTGTTATAATTAGCACTTTAGAATTCGAACGTTCGCATCCATTGTATTTAATAGGGTTCTAATGTTCGTACGAACTTTCGGTCCGTTCGCGGGTTCTGGTGCGAACCGAACCTGGGGGTGTTCGGCTCATCACTAATCACTAAGTTGGAATCCCCTCTGGATGCGGCTTCCCAGGATGGTGATGAGAAGATGGACACCATTCCTAGTCCCGTGAAGGAGAAACCTGTGGCAAGAGCAAGATCCACCATAAAATCTGCAGCAGCTGGGGGGAAGTCCGATCCCACCGCCAGCCATAACATTTTAAAGATAACAACCCAGCAAGCAGGGACAGTGTGTGTGCAGGATGGTGGTGTGAACTTTATTGGTGACAATGGGTTTGCTGGGGGTTGTAGTACTACGGCAGTCAGCCCAATCCCATAGACAATGTACAGCATACAATGCAGTCTGATTTACCTGTTGAAAACAAAGCTTCAGCTGAAACTGCTGAGAGCAATAGTCAGCTTCTGAGGGAAGAATCTGCAGAGAGGTCCAAGGACAATATAGAGACTTTGCCTGGACCAGGCGCAGCGGCTGTTTCTGTGAATGGTGGAGGAGATGCTGGGTGTAGTAGTGCCACAACTCTCCAGGAGTCTGCAGTGGACAGGATTGGAGCTGTGTGTTCAGAGCAGAGGGCGGGTCCTGCCTCTGCTAATTCAGTGACTGCTATCCCAGCTGAATTAGACTCTCTGCCAGCAGATTTGAATGAGAAGGACAAGACTGCAAATACTGGGGGTGAAAGGAAATCTTATGCTGGTATTGCTGCAAGATCTGGGAAGGAGGAGCAAGCAGGGAAGGAATATGGGAATGTTTTGTCTTCCTCCCTGTTTAAAAGGAGGAATGTTGTCCAGTTAAAATGGGAAGGCGGTGGAATCCCCCCACATAGGAGGGCAGTGGTGGATAAAATCCTACAGATGGGGTTTACGCCCGCAGATATCTTCGCCCTGATCAGTCCAGCAGGTTCCTATGAATATGATTTGTCCTTCATCCGTCCGGAGTCTTTGGACATATTTTGGGAGAAGTATGAACACGTGTGTAGGGGCCTGCCGGACTGGAAAGGGCTCATCCCCAAGCTTGTATCCCGCCAGCCACTCATTAAAATGGTGACAATTCTTGTCCGCAATGAGTCCATACCACAGGGGGATTTATGTGTTTGGTTGAGGAGATATGGAGACGTCCTGAGTCCCCTAAAAAAGATTTTGGACGATCGGGGAATATGGACGGGGAGGTGGTCTGTACAGCTAAAATTAAAGGTCATTGATAATGTTGTCCAGCATCTGCCATCCTCAGCTTTCCTGGGGAGGGACAGGCTGACCATCTTTTATCCAGGCCAGCCAAAGCTCTGCAACAAATGTGGAATCAAAGGACATTTTGCATCCTCCTGTCCAGTGATGAAGTGCTCTCTGTGTCAGGAGGAAGGACATTTGGCTAAAGACTGTAATACTATAAGGTGTAATCTGTGCAATGCGGTGGGACATCCTTACAGTCAGTGTCCTGAGGCAATGCACAACAAGCCTGAGCTCATGAGAGAGTTCTTCCGCCTGGACATGGAGGATGCTCAGAGCTCAGCAGCTGGAGTGCCTGTGAGTCCATCTGAATCCGTGCCAACACCCAATATGTCTGTGTCTCCCCAGTCTGTGGTGTCCCAGTCTGTGCCAACACCCAATGTGTCTGTGTCTCCCCAGTCTGTGGTGCCCCAGTCTGTGCGTTTACCTAGTGTGCCACTGTCTTCCCAGTCTGTAGGTAAGGGGTCAGTTGCAGAGAATGTGTCAAATCCTTCTGTGTCTTCTAAAATTACAGAGGCAGCAAGAGGTGCTGAGGCAGGTGCATCAAGTGCGGTGCCAGTCCCCCTCCCTCGACGCTGCAGGGTTCCTGTTAAGGATCGTGAGGTGCAGAGGAGTGGGGAGGATGGTGAAGAGGCTGGCCTAGTAGTAGATAAGGGAAGGGAGTGTGGGGGGGAGGGAGGTGAAGGGGAGGATAGGTGTGGGGAGGCTGTTGACTCTGGTTTGTCTAAGGATGATATGGAGTGGTTGGAGGATAAAAGGAGGAGGGGCAAAAGGAAGAAAGAAAAGGGGGTACAGTTACCTTAAGTCCTAAGGGTTTGCCTTTGGCAAATAAATTTAAGGTACTGTCTGATGATGATGGTGATGATAATCATGATGATGATGATGAATGGGACTCATTGAGTTCTGCATCCTCTATGGATGATGAGTGCCAGGGTGCAACGAAGCGCGGTGGTTCTCCAGGGAGAGGGAGTAGTCAGGCTATAAAACGGCTGCCTCAACTACGCTAATGGCAGTTCCCACTCCGTTAAAAGTGGCAACCATTAATGTTGCCAGCTTAAGATCAGTAAGTGCTCGTCATATGGCCTTATTTTTGCTCAGCGAGTTTGATGCTGACATTTTGTTTTTTCAAGAGACCCATCTGAGTAGTCTGGCTGATATACATCTGGCAAAGAAGGAGTGGAGACGTGGTCCCTCATTTTGGTCTCTTGCGGCCGAGCCTTACAGCAGGGTTGCAGTCCTTTTTTCTGGTATGGTAACGTGTCGGCGGGTAATTGAGGTAGAGATAGGGAGATGCATGGTCTTGGACGTCTCTGTGAAGGGGCAGGACCTGCGCCTGATTAACATCTATGGTCCCCAGACAAAGTGGGACAGGAAATGCCTCTTTACAAGGATTAAGCCTTTTCTTTTTACAGCCCAGCAGGTTATCTTTGGAGGTGATTTCAACACCATTACTAGGTCTAAAGACAGGAGAGGTGTCAGAGGTAAGCTGGGCTATGACACCCTTTTTCTCAATGCGATAGTTAGGGAAGCAGGTCTGGTAGATGCGCACATTAAGCGCTGCCCAGACAGCACGGGGTTCACTTTTCAGCGAGGTAGTAGTCAGAGTAGGATAGATAGGTTTTTTTTAAAGGGAGACTCTGCTTTTTCGGCACCTGTGTGTCGGGCAGTGGAGTTTTCTGATCATTGTATTCTATCTGTGACTCTGAATGCCTCAGACATGCCGCATAGGGGGAGGGGTATCTGGAGATTGAATTCGGCCCTCCTGGAAGACGAGAGAGTAAGACAATCCTTTGAGGATTTTTTTCAAGCACAGGTAACGATCCTAGACTTTTGCACAAGTCAGAATGGTGGGAGCTTGTAAAAGAGCGGACTGTTGGGCTTTTCAAGGCCATAGGAAGAAGGAAGCAGCAGGATAAGTATATCACCTACCAGCGTTTGCGGAGGAAACTTGACCGCCTTGTTTCGAATGGAGGAGATTCTGGGGCGATCTCTGAGGTGAAGCTCTTCCTTAGGAGACATCAATATGACCGGCACGCCTCTTTGGTTCAGAAGAGGGATTACGGGAAATACCATTCGCCTGACCCTTACCAGAACTGTAAACAGAGCGTAGCAGTTAAGACGGTCAATGGCCTGAAGGACAGTACGGGCTCTCTGACGAAGTCTAGGTCAGGGATCCTGGAGGTTGTCAGGTCATACTATGCCGATCTCCTGGGAGGAAGGAACCTTGATCGGACAAGGATGTTGGGTTTTTTGGACTCTACACCAGGACTGGAAAGTAATGTTCCTTTGATGAATTTGACAGATGAAATCACTGCAGATGAGGTAATCCAGGCTATTGATAAACTGGCCATCAAGAAAACGCCAGGGCCAGATGGTTTGACAGCCAAATTTTATAAATGTTTTAAGATGATCCTGGCTCCCTACCTTGCGGAGGTTTTTAATGGCTGTTTGCAAGAGGGTTCTCTCCCTCCCTCCATGAGGCAATCTGCAGTGATCCTTCTGTCAAAGGGTAAAGATCCTTCGATGATTGTGAATTGGCGCCCCATTAGCCTTCTTAATGTCGATAGAAAGATACTGGCAAAGATTTTTTTCTGGCGATTATCACCAGTGGCAGGCGGTTTGTTATCCCACCACCAGCACTGCTCGGTCCAAGGTAGAAGCACTTTCTCAGCAGTGTTAGCTGTCCGGGAGGCCTTGGAGCGTTGTAGGGCTGCTGGTTGGGGTAAATTTTTGCTGACATTGGATCAGGCTAAGGCCTTTGATCGGGTTAATCATGAGTACTTATGGCTCCTTCTTGGCAAATACGGCCTGGAGGGGGGTTTCATTGATTGGCTCAAGATTTTGTACAAAGGGGCTGAAAGCTTTCCTCTGGTTAATGGTTGGGTCGGGCAGCCCTTTGTGGTCGGCTCGGGTGTGCGTCAGGGGTGCCCATTGAGTCCTCTGCTATATGTGTTTGCAATCGACCCCTTCATCAGAAGGCTAGAGAGTGGACCATTGTGTGGGGTACCTTTGGGCATCGCTGGTGAGCCTCCTTTGAAGGTTGTGGCCTATGCTGATGATGTTTCTGTTTTTGTCTCTGGGACTGTGGAGGCGCAGGAGGTGGTCTCAGTGATAAGGCAGTATACAGAGGCATCGGGTTCAAAGGTCAACCAGGACAAGTGTGAAGCTTTCTGGATAGGCGTGGAAGGTGAGAGCTTTGTTCTCCCGGATGACTTCCCGGAGCCCCAACAAAAAATTAGAGTCCTAGGCATTGAATTCGGCCCAGGTGACTATGGCCATGCAAATTGGGTGAACAGGCTGGAGAATGCCGATGCCAAGGTGGCAAGCTGAAAAGGTTGGCGGCTTTCCTTAAGGGAAAAGGTTGATCTGATCAAGACTTACCTGATTCTGATTTTTCTGTATGTCAGTTTTGTTTGCGTTTTGCCAGTTTCTCTCTATACCAGGGTCTATGGTTGTTTCTTCCAGCTGTTATGGGGGAACAGAATAAACCTTGTCAAAAGGAATGTGACTTGCCTTCCTAGGCGGGAGGGTGGTCTAGGGATGATCAACCCTGTAGTCTTTTTCTCTCTAATATTTCTGAAGTATAATCTTGGTAACATGCTGGCAGAGAGACCGCCTGGGTGGGTTGGTATTTTCCAGTCCTGGTTTAGGCCCTTTCTGCAAGACTGGGAAAATGGTGGGCCAGTGAAAAGCCTGAGGGTCAAGCATGATGAGCTCCCGGCTTATGTTGCCCCGTGTTTGAAAATGCTTCGGCAGTGGCAAGTAACAGCAGGCGAAGTCAGATCTCTTCCAAGGAAACTTCTTGAAAAGCGGATCATGAGCTCTGCTTTTTGCGAGCCACTGGCCTTGAGGGATTGCCCAAGCCTAGTTTTGAGGGAGGGTTTGTAATTGATTCATTTGGAAAGAATCCCAATGAAGTTTAGGGATCAGGCTTGGCTTGCCTTTCATGGAAAACTATATATGAAGGGCAACTTGAAGTTTCTTTCCATGAGTGATCGGGGCTGCCCGAGAGTGGAGTGTGGAGGAGTGGTGGAGTCCATGGATCACTTTCTACTTCAGTGCCCTTTTAATATAGAGGTGTACAAGAGGGCGGGGAGGGCTCTGAGTATACCCTTCCTCCCCCATATGAGTTATGCAGAGTGGGTGTATGGGGCATTCCAGACTCGTCGGGATTATGATTTGGAAACACTTTTTCTAGTTAGTCTAGTAGTCCGTTATTTCACGTGGAGTGCACGGTGTCAGGTATCCTTACGGAGTAAAATCCTCCCTGTCGAAGTGGTGGTGCAGGACATTCTGGGTGAGGTTGGGAAGATTCGGGGTCTTGAGAAAGACAGGTGGCGGCAGGAGGCCTGGATGAGGGCATGAAGGAATATCAGGACTCTGTAGCTGCTGCCTGTTGATCTCGGGGTGTGCGGCTTTCTTTCTGTCCTTGCTTCACTCCCCTAGATTTTCAGATCAAATATATTTTTGATAAAAGGCTACATGCATGGTGACGGTGATGTTCCTTAGTCTGGCTCCTTCATAGGGATTATGTTGTGCGCAATTTGGTTTGCACAGTTTATTTTGTTCTTGTTCTTTCTGTTTTGTATAGTCCTATTCAATTATTTTGTAAATATGTTTTATTTATTTATTATGGTTTTATTGTATATAAGTTGTTGTTTGTAAGATTTTCAATAAACAAAATTAACCCCTCATAATGGGCACAGCGGGTGTACAGACCCGGGAACTCAGCACAGGGATGGTGGGAACCCCTCATAATGGGCACAGCGGGTGTACAGACCCGGGAACTCAGCACAGGGATGGTGGGAACCCCTCATAATGGGCACAGCGGGTGTACAGACCCAGGAACTCAGCACAGGGATGGTGGGAACCCCTCATAATGGGCACAGCGGGGGTACAGACCCGGGAACTCAGCACAGGGATGGTGGGAACCTCTCATAATGGGCACAGCGGGTGTACAGACCCAGGAACTCAGCACAGGGATGGTGGGAACCCCTCATAATGAGCACAGCGGGTGTACAGATCCGGGAACTCAGCACAGGGATGGTGGGAACCCCTCATAATGGGCACAGCAGGTGTACAGACCCAGGAACTCAGCACAGGGATGGTGGGAACCCCTCATAATGAGCACAGCGGGTGTACAGACCCGGGAACTCAGCACAGGGATGGTGGGAACCCCTCATAATGGGCACAGCGGGTGTACAGACCCAGGAACTCAGCACAGGGATGGTGGGAACCCCTCATAATGAGCACAGCGGGTGTACAGATCCGGGAACTCAGCACAGGGATGGTGGGAACCCCTCATAATGGGCACAGCGGGTGTACAGATCCCAGGAACTCGGCACAGGGATGGTGGGAACCCCTCATAATGGGCACAGTGGGTGTACAGACCTAAGAACTCAGCACAGGGATGGTGGGAACCCCTCGTAATGGGCACAGCAGGTGTACAGACCTAGGAACTCAGCACAGGGATGGTGGGAACCCCTCATAATGGGCACAGCGGGGGTACAGACCTAAGAACTCAGCACAAGGATGGTGGGAACCCCTCGTAATGGGCACAGCAGGTGTACAGACCTAGGAACTCAGCACAGGGATGGTGGGAACCCCTCATAATGGGCACAGCGGGGGTACAGACCCGGGAACTCAGCACAGGGATGGTGGGAACCCCTCATAATGGGCACAGCGGGGGTACAGACCCGGGAACTCAGCACAGGGATGGTGGGAACCCCTCATAATGGGCACAGCGGGTGTACAGACCCGGGAACTCAGCACAGGGATGGTGGGAACCCCTCATAATGGGCACAGCGGGTGTACAGACCCGGGAACTCAGCACAGGGATGGTGGGAACCCCTCATAATGGGCACAGCGGGTGTACAGACCCGGGAACTCAGCACAGGGATGGTGGGAACCCCTCATAATGGGCACAGCGGGTGTACAGACCGGGGAACTCAGCACAGGGATGGTGGGAACTCCTCATAATGGGCACAGTGGGTCTACAGACCCGGGAACTCAGCACAGGGATGGTGGGAACCCCTCATAATGGGCACAGCGGGTGTACAGACCCCAGGAACTCAGCACAGGGATGGTGGGAACCTCTCATAATGGGCACAGCGGGTGTACAGACCCAGGAACTCAGCACAGGGATGGTGGGAACCTCTCATAATGGGCACAGCGGGTGTACAGACCCAGGAACTCAGCACAGGGATGGTGGGAACCCCTCATAATGGGCACAGCAAGTGTACAGACCCAGGAACTCAGCACAGGGATGGTGGGAACCCATCATAGTGGGCACAGCGGGTGTACAGACCCGGGAACTCAGCACAGGGATGGTGGGAACCCCTCATAGTGGGCACAGCGGGTGTACAGACCCCAGGAACTCAGCACAGGGATGGTGGGAACCCCTCATAATGGGCACAGCGGGTGTACAGACCCGGGAACTCAGCACAGGGATGGTGGGAACCCCTCATAATGGGCACAGCGGGTGTACAGAGCCGGGAACTCAGCACAGGGATGGTGGGAACCCCTCATAATGGGCACAGTGGGTGTACAGACCCGGGAACTCAGCACAGGGATGGTGGGAACCCCTCATAATGGGCACAGCGGGGGTACAGACCCGGGAACTCAGCACAGGGATGGTGGGATCCCCTCATAACGGGCACAGCGGGTGTACAGACCCGGGAACTCAGCACAGGGATGGTGGGAACCCCTCATAATGGGCACAGCGGGTGTACAGACCCGGGAACTCAGCACAGGGATGGTGGGAACCCCTCATAACGGGCACAGCGGGTGTACAGACCCGGGAACTCAGCACAGGGATGGTGGGAACCCCTCATAATGGGCACAGCGGGTGTAGAGACCTAGGAACTCAGCACAGGGATGGTGGGAACCCCTCATAATGGGCACAGCGGGGGTACAGACCCGGGAACTCAGCACAGGGATGGTGGGAACCCCTCATAATGGGCACAGCGGGGGTACAGACCCGGGAACTCAGCACAGGAATGGTGGGAACCCCTCATAATGGGCACAGGGGGTGTACAGACCCGGGAACTCAGCACAGGGATGGTGGGAACCTCTCATAATGGGCACAGCGGGTGTACAGACCCGGGAACTCAGCACAGGGATGGTGGGAACCCCTCATAATGGGCACAGCGGGTGTACAGACCCGGGAACTCAGCACAGGGATGGTGGGAACCCCTCACAATGGGCACAGCGGGGGTACAGACCTTCAAGGATCTCAACAATAGAGTCCCCGAGGCACAGAGGGAGCCATTCAGCGATTTAACACTCCAGCAAACACTGAATGTCAATTTTGGGTGAAATTTTTTATCTAGTTCATAAGTTTATTGTGTATCATTTTCCAGAAATTGTAGAAAGAAATCATTGCAGGATGGAGGTAAGTACTCACATTTCTTGGTCTTATAGAAACTCTTTCATGGTCCATGTTCATCCCTGGAATAATCACACTCATTTTCCGAGGTCCTTTAAAGCCTAAAACATTGGTTTCCTGGAGTAACAAAGACGAAATATTTACATCAGATCAATGAATGTGGACGACTCTTCAGGGAATGATGAAGTTTTGGGCTATAAATGTTATAAATGGAAATGCTACTCTGCAAAGTGAATTTTCACTGAGGCTATGTTTACACACTTTGGAGGGGCAGTAAAAACACATGGTTGAGCCACATTTTTAAATCCCCAACTGCTCCTCTTAGGGCAGCAGCAGAAAATAAACTGCTCCCTCCCCCTGCATTCAGAGGGCTGTAACGCCTGCTGATCGCACCCCATTGGTTGCAGCGTGGTAGTACGGGTTTTTCGATTACTGTACAATGTGACTTGTGAAGAAATTGTATACTAGACATGTGCAATTTGTTTCATTCCGAATTCGTTTTTTAACGAATTTAGACAAATTCGTTAATTCGGAAATATCCGAATTAACGAAAACCTGTTTAACAAATTTTTTCAAATATTTGTAAATTCGAAAATTCAAAATCCGCAAGTCGGAAAACCCGAAAATTCTAAAATAGGAGCAAATTAATAATAAATAATAATAATAAAAAGTTATTATTATTGTTATTGTTATTTATTATTATTAATTTGTTCCGTTCCATTAGTTTAGATTTGTAAATTCGAAAAATTCTAAGTCCGAAAACCCGAAAATTCGAAAATTTTAAATAATAACTAATAATAACTTAACTATTACTAATTATTAAATTCTAGGTATTGGAATTTCCTTTCAAATTTGGCTGTTAGTGAACGTAACGAATACAAATTTATCCGAAGTTACGAATTATCTGAAATAACAAATGCTGTATCTAAACAGATGGAACAGAACAAATTAATAATAAATAATAATAATTAAACGTTATTATTATTGTTATTGTTATTTATTATTATTAATTTGTTCCGTTCCATTCGTTTAGATACGGCATTCGTTATTTCAGATAATTCTTAACTTCAGATAAATTTGTATTCGTTACGTTCACTAACAGCCAAATTTGAAAGGTAATTCCAATACCTATAATTTAATAATTAGTAATAGTTAAGTTATTATTAGGTATTCTTTAAAATTTTCGAATTTTTGGGTTTTCGGACTTGCGGATTTTGAATTTTCGAATTTACAAATCTAAACTAATGGAACGGAACAAATTAATATTAATAAATAACAATAACAATAATAATAATGTTATATTATTATTATTTATTATTAATTTGTTCTGTTCCATCTGTTTAGATGCGGCATTCGTTATTTTGGATAATTAGTAACTTCGGATAAATTTGTATTTGTTACATTCACTAACAGCCAAATTTGAAAGGAAATTCAAATACAGTGGAACCTCAGATTACAAGCATAATCTGTTCCAGGAGAATGCTCGTAATCCACAGAAATCACATATCAAAGCGAATTTCCCCATTGAAATCAATGGAAATGAAAATAATTAGTCCCGCATTGACTTCAATGGGATGCAATACCGCATGCGGCTAGAGGTTGGGGGGGGGGGGCACCGGAGAACCTCGGAAACGGCCGGAAAGGCCCAAAGATACGTCAGCAAACGTCGGAAAGGTTCGGAAACTGATTATTTCCGCATCTTTCCGAGCATTGCCGAACGGCGACGATCGGCTGCGATCGTTGCTGTTCGGCTCTGGCGCCCCCACACCTCAGGCTAAATGTGGTACTGCAGGCCCTATTAGGTTGAATTCTGCTCATCTTGCGAGACAACACTTGCAAACCGAGTCAGAATAAAAAAAAAAAAAAAAAAAAAGTTGATCGCAAATCAAAACGCTTGTTAACCGCGTTACTCTTAAACCGAGGTTCCACTGTACCTATAATTTAATAATTAGTTATTAGTTAGATAGTTATTCTTTCAAATTTTCAGATTTTCTTTCCTTTTCTTGGATTTTCAAATTTTCAAATTTACAAATTTATGAATTTTCTAATTTACAAATTGCGATCATAACAAATGACCCAAAAAAATAAAAACGAATGAAACGAAAACAAAGGAATTTTTCGGCAGTGCACACGTCTATTGTATACTAGATTTATTATTTATTTATGCTTTTATTTTGCTATTTTCTTTCCCACAAAATGCATCAAATGCAGGAAAACAACACCTGTTCAAATGAGACCTTATAGAATCATGGCAGATAACCCCCCCAGAAATTTCTGTAGTACAGAAGAATAAAATGTAACCTTACGTAGCAGATGGCTGCCAGCTCCTGCCGTAAATTGCTGGCCTCCAGGCTGGAGGGCGTCTTCACTGGGTTCACCCCGTTGTCATAGACGGTGAACTTCGTACCCATTAGATTTGATCTAAACCAGAAAATAAATATATGGAAAGAATTCGTTATTGCAAGTGTCATATATTCTGCATATTGGCACTTCGTTGCCAAAACAACATCCTACTACCGCCGCAAACCTCCCCACAAATACAAAAATAAAAAACAATGTCCTAAAAATAGAACATAATTATAACAAAGTATCATCTTAGTCTAAAAATATTATCTTAGTCCTAAAATACATCATATTTATAACAAAGTATCATCTTCGTCTAAATACAGATCTAAAGCCGATTGGTTGGTTTTGGATACACTGAGGAATGGATTCATCCCCTCTCACATTTTCTTTGTCATCTGAGTCCCAATGGGGGGAGGGGAGGGGGGAGTAGAAGGAAATCCTATTTTACACAGTTGTCACCATAAAATGTGTCCCTATTGGTCACTAAGAACAAATAGAGAGGGAGAAGCAATAAAGTCCTGACAGGGTTCCAACCCTTCCCTACTCCATCCAAAACAAAAGAACGTTTTGGCTGTAGGTTCACTTTAACCACTTGCCTACCGGCCACTTAAACCCCCCTCCCCCCCCCCCCCCCCTCCTGCCCAGGCCAATTTTCAGCTTTCGGTGCTCTCACACTTTGAATGACAATTACAATCTTTTGTCCTTTTTTTCTTACAAATAGAGCTTTCTTTTGGTGGTATTTGATCACCTCTGGGTTTTTTATTTTTTGCGCTATAAATGAAAAAAGACAGAAAATTCTGAAAAAAAAATACGCATTTTTCTTCGTTTCTGTGATAAAATTTTGCAAATTATACATTTTTCTTCATAAATTTTGGCCACAATTTATACTGCTACATATCTTTGGTAAAAATAACCCAAATCAGTGTATATTATTTGGTCTTTGTGAAAGTTAGAGAGTCTACATGCTATAGTGCCAATCATAACAAATTGATCACATCTAAAGTTTTGGCGGCCTATCTCAGACAGATGGCACTAATACATGGCACTGATGACACTGATGTGGCACTGATGACAGATGGCACTGATACCTTGCACTGATGACACGCGACACTGATAACAAATGGTACGTGACACTGACAGGTGGCACTGACAGATGGCACTGACAGGTGGCACTGGGGACAGATGGCACTGGGGACAGATGGCACTGATAAGTGGCACTGGGGACAGATGGCACTGGGGACAAATGGCACTGATAAGTGGCACTGGGGACAGATGGCACTGACAGATGGCACTGGGGACAGGTGGCACTGATAGGTGGCACTGGGGACAGATGGCACTGATAAGTGGCACTGGGGACAGATGGCACTGGGGACAGGTGGCACTGATAAGTGGCACTGGGGACAGATGGCACTGGGGTCAAATGGCACTGATAAGTGGCACTGGGGACAGATGGCACTGACAGATGGCACTGGGGACAGGTGGCACTGATAGGTGGCACTGGGGACAGATGGAACTGGGGACAGGTGGCACTGATAAGTGGCACTGGGGACAGATGGCACTGGGGACAGGTGGCACTGATAGGTAGTATTTTATGTTGTGTCCCCTCACAGATCTGCAGCACAGGTCGCTCTCCCTCCTCACACGCGGTCTCTGTGTGAGGAGGGAGAGCCGGCGATGAGAGATGATCTCATATGTTTACATTTTAAATCATCTCTCATTGAACCCACTGATCGAGTGCTAAATGGCCTCTGTGATTGGCCATTTAGCACTATCTGTGACTGGCTGTGTCCAAGGGACACGGCCAACACAGATTTTCCCCAATGCGCGCTCGCGGGGGGGGGGCGGGCGGCGAATGAGTAAACAGGAGGACGTCCAGGGACGCCCTCCCGGCAATTGAGCGCTGCGCTGTAGATGTCTTTCATCTATAGCGCGGGCTCGAAGTGCTTAAATAAAAGCTTTACCCAGTTTATTACTGAATGGAGTATAAGCACAACACAAATCCCAGCAACAAATATCAACAAGCAAACTTCTACAGCTGTGCTTAAATCAGAAAGTTCACTCAATCTGAGTTTTAAATGCAGTGGAACCTTGGATTACCAGCATAATCTGTTCCAGGAGAATGCTCGTAATCCAAAGCACTCACATATCAAAGCGAGTTTCCCCATAGAAGTCAATGGAAACAAAAATAATTTGTTCCGCATTGACTTCTATGGCATGCAATACCGCATGAGGCCAGAGGTGGGGGGGGGGGGCGCCAGAGAGCCTCGGAAATACTCGGAAAGGCCCGGGACAGCTCGGCTGAACTCGGAAAACCTTGGAAAGGCTTGAGAACTGAGTTTTTCCGAGTTTTTCTGAGCATTTTCGAACGGCTCAGATCGGCTCCGCTCGGCTCCGGCGCCCCCCACCTCAGGCCAAACGCGGTACTGCACACCGCTGTGGCTTGAATCCTGATAGTTTCGCAAGACAACACTCGCAAGCCGAGTCAGGAAACAGTGCTCGTATTGTGAAACGCTCGTTAGCCGCGTTACTCGCAATCCGAGGTTTCACTGTAATCGATTGTAGCCTAATTCAGCAGGCCTTTCATAGTGCTACAGGGAATGGCTATAACCATGTCACATGATTCCGTTCTGTGCAACCTCCCTCTCTTGGTTCAGTGTGTGGGCGGGGTTGCAGTAATCTCGGAACTGGAACCTCGGAACTGGAACCAGAGAACAATACAGTGTAAAATCCTTTGAACCACAGGGACTCGGCAGGTGTGGCAGGCAGGGATAGAACGTACAGGTAGGTTGTCATCAGATGATGTGAATTCTGTGTGTTGTTCCCTGATCAGTACTGATCAATACTGAAATTACACACCACTCAGAGATACCTCTGCTTTGGGTGGAGATAGGTACCAATAATTTAGAAACATTCATTTGATGTATCCCTCCTGTATTATTACCGCAGTTTGCCGATGAAGCTCTCTCCTCCCCGGGAGAGGTCGGTCGGATCGATGGAGATGAGGTAATTGGACGTTTTGCTCTTCTTCCTTTTCCTCCCAGCCAATAGAAATACCTAAAAATATAAAAATATATTTGTGACACTAAAACCCCCTTCTGGACCATCAGAAAGCAAAAAAAGAGACAATAAAAAATCAGAATAAACTTTGTCCTACACTGGAACACGAACCCTCCTCTGGAATGTTCCACATAACACCCGGAGTCACAAACCCCCATGACCAAGCCCTGTGGATGGGGTGAAATGCGTCGGGCATGGGGCCTGGGCGGAGCCTCGGCTGAGGCTGCTTTACTATAGAGACTGATGGCCTTTGTCGGTGTGCGGCACCTGGGGTGTTCCTTCTTCATATTGCACATTATTATGTGGCACAACACCACCAAAATATAGATGGCCCACCAGCGTCCTTCCTCTGAATTCGTATTTTTCCTTTATGTATATTTGAAGATTATTTACACTCAATTGTTTTTATTAATTATTTTATTTTTTATTATTTATTTATTTAAATACTGTTTGTATTCTTTTGGTGAAAATAAATAAATAAATAAAAAGAACAGATCCTGGATAGCTAAAAGGATCTCCTGTAACTTCAGGAGCCATGAACAGTTAAGGACTTGGGGGGGGGGGGGTAAGACTCTCGCCCTAAGAATCCCCAACACAGTACTACCGCTACATTTACACGGCAATTTATGGGGTTTTGGTGCAAACAAAATGGATTCCAAGTCTTTTTAGCTTTGGAATATATTTATATGAAAGTTTTTGTGCCTTCAGCTTGACCATTGATTTTTCCCATTGACTCCATTTTCCCATTAACATTTCCCATTGACTTTTCCAATTGGCTTTTCCCATTGATTCCATTTTCCTATTAGCTTTTCTAACATGACTTTCCCCATTGCTTCTATTTTCCCATTGGCTTTTCCCATTGACTTTTGCCATTGGCTTTTCCTGATGATTTAATTTCCCATTAACGTTTTTATTGACTTTTCTTCTTGACTTTTCCCATTGGCTTTTTTCCATTGACTTCTCCCAAAGACTCCATTTTCCCACTGGCTTCTCCCACTGACTTTTCCAATTGGCTTTTCCCATTGATTCCATTTTCCCATTAGCTTTTCCCCATGACTTTTCCCATTGGCTTCTCCCATTGACTTTCCCCATTGGCTTTTCACAATGATTGCATATCCTATTGACTTTTTCCATTGACTTTTCTTATTGACTTTTCCCATTGACTTCTCCCAATGACTTCTCCCAATGACTTCTCCCAATGACTTCTCCCAATGACTCAATTTTCCCATTGGCTTTTCCTATTGACTCCATTTACCATTGATTTTTATATTGGCTTTTCCCATTTATTCATTTTTCCCATCGGCTTTTCCCATTAACTCCATTTGTCCATGGACTCCATTTGCCCATTGACTCCATTTGCCCATTGACTCCATTTGCCCATTGACTCTTCTTATTGACATTTCCCATGGTTTTTCCCATTAACTCAATTTTCCCATTTACCTTTCCTATTAGCTCTTCTAATTGATTCCATTTTCCCATTGGCTTTTCCCATTGACTCCATTTTCCCATTGACTCAATTTTCCCATTGACTCAATTTTCCCATTGACTTAAAGTGGATGTAAACCCACTCTCATCCTTTCTAAACTACTGCCATAGTGCTGATCTATAAGGATATAGATGCCTCCTGCATGTATCCTTATCTGTCAAATGTCTCCCCCTCTCTCTGTTATAAGAACTGAAAAACTGCAGATTCTGTGGGTGGATCTGTTGTCTGGAGCTCAGTGGGTGGAGTTGTGATGTCAGTAGATTCCCCGCCCACCTCTACACTCCCCTTGTCAACATGCATTTTCTCCTGTGTATTCCTTCTGCTATGATCACTAACATCCAGTCAAAATCCAGAAAAGTAACCACATGACTTCAGAAAAGGAGTGGGGGTGGGAATTAAAAAAAAATGCCTGTCTAAAGCTAGTGCACAAGATATGTAAATAACCTGTCACTCAAAGCAAGGGGGCGGAACGGACAAAGGTTTTTCTCTGTTTGTCCGTTTTATCTCACTAAACAATAAAAGAGGATTGCTCAGAGCTGGATTAACTGTTTGTGGCAAGACCTGGCACAAATGATAGGAAATCTTATACTCTACATTGTGACAGCAAAAAAAATAAAACATTTCGGGTTTACATCCACTTTAATTTTCCCATTGGCTTTTCCCATTAACTAAATTTTTCCATTGACATTTCCTATTGGTTCTGTTTCACCTAATGGTGAAAGAGTTCCAATTTTTACCCAAAAAGCAGTTCCTTTCCCCCAGCCTTTCGATGTCACAGACCTTTTTGCCGTCTTCCCTCTCCAGATGGAGGTAATAGGTGGGGTACATGCCCCGGTCCATGCCCTTCTTATCCCGGGTGATCCTGCACTTAATGGTGACTCCCTGAGGGGCCGGCCGCATCGAGAACTCCTCCAGGTCCTCCACATCAATGGACGGTTCGTTGGTCTGTGGGCTCGGCGCTGCGGCACTCTCCTGAGGGGAACAAAAACTTCACTAACCAACCAGAGTAATTTCTTACAGAAATCCATAGAGAGAGAAATGCATGATGTGCCATTGCTGACCTCCCAATGAAAAATGTGTCGTGGTTATCCCCTGGCATCGCTGAACAAGTATCTCTGCGGCGATGTCAAAGTGAAGTCAGAACTCCCCGCATCAGTTTTGGGTGGATTTCATTATGATTAAGCTAGTTAAAGTGTTCCTAAAACGAAAACATTTTTTTCTGTTCTGGATGGAGTGATGAAGGGTTAGAATGTCTCCGTTTGTCCTGGTGTCCACTTTCTCCAGAATGAGAAATACAAAGTTTAGAGTTGTCACCAGAACAGGAAGGGATTTCCTCACTTCCTGTTTTTTTGGGGTTTTTTTTCTAGTGAAGGGAAATCTCCCTAATTAAAGGGGTTGTAAAGGTTCGTTTTTTATTTTCTAAAGAGGTTCCTTTAAGCTCGTGCATTGTTGGTTCACTTACCTTTTCCTTCCATTTCCCTTTTAAATGTTTTTTTTCTTTGTCTAAATTTCTCACTTCCTGTTCCTCCTCAGTAAGCTTCCCCCATCATCCGAGCCGTTCTGGCTGGGGGTTAGTCAGCGTGCTCGCCCCCTCCCTTGGGACAGCGTCTCCCCGCAGGGATGTAGTCCCAAGGGAGGGGGCAAGCACGCTGACTAACCTCCAGCCAGAACGGCTCTAGAGTGCCCACATTTCCAAACTACCATTCAGGGACACACCGCCTTCCCAAAAATCAGCTTGTGCTGTAACGAATCACAGCACAGTGATTGGACACAAGAGGCGGGATATATGATTTCTCCAATCACAAGCAGGGGGCGGTGGATTGTGCTCCTCCAGGCATTCCTGACCAGGGCAAGTA
Organism: Rana muscosa; assembly: GCA_029206835.1. NCBI lineage: Eukaryota > Metazoa > Chordata > Amphibia > Anura > Ranidae > Rana > Rana muscosa. The sequence goes on from CM055119.1 coordinate 214,013,110, forward strand.
CTGTCAGTGAGTAAAGCGGTGATGTGGCGGCCTTTTTAGGGGCATCAGATTGGCCTGGGGGGTGGCTGTGTCAGTTTCATTCCTGGACACTGTATTGTCCTGGAATGGAGGTGCCCGGGACAGCCCTGCAAAATGCGGGACTGTCCCGGGCAATCCGGGACACGCGGTCACCCTAAACGGCTCGGATGATGGGGGAAGCTTACTGAGGAGGAACAGGAAGTGAGAAATTCAGACAAAGAAAAAAAAACCATTTAGAAGGGAAATGGAAGGAAAAGGTAAGTGAGCCAACAATGCACAAGCTTAAAGGAACCTCTTTAGAAAATAAAAAACGAACCTTTACAACCCCTTTAAGCACAGATGGCTCTTTTAACCCTTCCCTACTCCATCCAAAATGAAGAAGGTTTTGGCCTTAGATGCACTTTGACACCGGAGTCATTCTCTGTTACGTTTTCCCACAATGCTCCTTGTTCCCAGTCCCTGAGCCAATCAGATTGAAGCTGCTCCTCACCTTGTTGGACTTTTTGCTGGTGGCGGAGCCGGGCCGGGTGTTGCTGTTCAGTTGGGAGGAACTTGAGCTGTCTTCATCTTCCTCATCTCCTTCTTCATCGAAGTTCATGCTGCTCGATATACCTGAGGGGGACACCAGACAGTCATTGGGGGGGGGGGGGCTCATACACATGCCATTTACAAGCAAATTCGGTTTAAAGCTGAACCATGCAAACAGATAAATACATATGAGACTGCTACCAAAAGATTTACACAGCTCTGACATGCAGAACAGCGCAAAAAATAAAAACCGCAAATACCACCAAAAGAAAGCTCTATGTGTGGGAAAAAAGGACGCCAATTTTGTTTGGGAGCCACGTCGCACGACCGCGCAATTGTCAGTTAAAGCGACGCAGTGCCCAATCGCAAAAAGGGGCCTGGTCTTTATACTGCATATTGGTCCGGGGCTTAAGTGGTTAATTTTATTATTTTTTATATTTGTTTATTCTATTCTATTTTCTATTCTAAAATTTTTTTTTCTCACAGTGTGTCGGCCGGTGTTAGGAGAGAGGCCGCCGTTGTCCCTCGAGTGCAGGTATATCTCCAGCGGCCGGCTCGGGAGGTGTCTGTCCCCTGCAGGTACTTCTCTCCCGCCTTCTTCTGCATGTCCTAGCTTGCTGGCCCTACTTCAGGCACAGCCGCATATCCGGAGGTGAGTGGCGGCCGCCGTCTGTGTTAGCTGTGTCCAAACCGCGGTCGGCGCTTATCTCCTGCTGTGTGGCCTGATCATCAACAAGCCACTCTTCTTAGGACATGCAGCCCGGAGGCCCCCGGCCCACCGGGAAAATGCCCAGTGTCCCCTATGGCCAGTCCGGGTCTGATTGGCAGGACAGAGGGCCGAGATGAGGGACTGTCCCAGCAAATCCAGGACAGTTGGCAGGACAGTAAGCATTTGCATTTTATTATATCTTTGTGTATCAGTTCTGCTTGGACCTAATGAAGGGATCGGATCTCCTGAAGGCCGGTACAGGAAAATGCAGATACAAAAGTACCACAAAACTAAACTGAGTTGTTACACTGTACGATAAGAGACAACCACAAGAGTGATCATGTGACCAGCAACACGCCTTTACTCTCTGGTCACATGGTTGTCTCTCATCGTACAATGTAACGACTCAGTTTAGCTGTGTGATACTTTGGTATCATGTGCAGGGCCACCATCAGGAATTTTGGGGCCCCTTACACAGCTTCAGGCATGGGTCCCCTGGAGCAGAAGAGAACCGGGGGGTGCTGCCACCGCAAATTGGGAGGCGGGGGGGCTGCCGCGAATTGAGAAGCGGGGGGTGCTGTCACCGCGAATTGTTGAGGTCGAGGGGGCTTTGGGTGCTGGTGAAAAAAAAAAAAGTAACAAAAAGAAAAAAGGGGGGTTTCCATCCGGGGTCCTGGGGACCTCCGGGCCTCTGGGGACCTCTGGGCCCCTTCCAAAAAAAAAAAAAATTACAAAAAAAAAAATGATAAAAAAAAAAAAGGGGGGTTGCCATCCGGGGCCCTGGGGACCTCCGGGCCCCTTACAAAAAAAAATAAATAAAATATTTTTTTTTTTATAAGAAAAACGTTTTTTTAAAAAAAGAGCTTTATATATATATATATATATATATATATATATATATATATATATATATATATATATATATAAAGGGGTGGTTTCCATCCAGGGCCCTGGGGACCTCTGGGTCCCTTACAAAAAAAAAGGGGGGTTGCCATCTGGGCCCCTAGGGACCTCTGGGCCCCTTACAGGTGTACAGCCTGTACCCCCCTGATGGCGGCCCTGATCATGTGACCAGTGAGTGAAGGTGTGGCGCTGACCGCACTACCTGGACAATCTCTGTGCCACTATGGATCGGAGCACAGCGTGGTCAGGACGGGAATGTCCATATCAGTTTTCTCAGATCAGTGAGCTGTCTGCATTTCCTTCTGCTGACCCATTCCCTGTGATTGTAATTTGGTCAAAGAGACGCCCAATAAATAAGGGCCCATTTACTTTAAAATGTGGCATTGGACACGCTTTCTTAAAAGACTCTGAATGGCAATCAAAGCTCCTGTCACTAAATAAAATGGTCACCTTACAGTCCTGATCACAAGTTGTCTTTGCTTCGCTTCAAAAATGATCCTCCATGTCGCTTCCTTAGTGACTTCAAAGCATCTCCAAAGCCTCCATAGAAGTCTATGACCACGCTCGCTTACAGCACCTGTACCTTTTGAGAGGCTTTTATTCAGCTTTAGCTTCGCTTTGTGTTGGAGGTATTGCAGGTAGGAGATATCCCAGAATGCACTGGGAAGCCAACAAGCCAGCCGGAAAGACGTCATCAGCAGTCACTTCCGGTTCATGTGTATATATTCTGGGAATGTCTGGTGCAGGCATCACATCTGGTGTGCCGCCTGGATCAGGAGAAAGGTAAGCGAGGTCTGAACTAGAGCGGAGCAACTAGCAAACGGCACACGTGGTGTGCAACATGGGAATGCTACAGAGGAAGGTGAGCAGAGACCGGAGAGAGAGGACTGAGCAGCAAAGGATCAGCCGAGCTGGCAGACCAGAGCAGGAGAAACTAGCAATGCCACATGTGGTTCGCAGCATGGAAGCAATATAGCGGGAGGTGAGCAGGGATCAGAAAGAGAAGAGGATCAACAAACCAGAGGATCAACAGAGCTGGGGGTTACAACTGAGTGGGGGATCAGCAGAGGGGGGGGGTAATAATGAGTGAGTGATCAGCAGAGCTGGGGGTTTCAACTGAGCCGGGGATCAGCAGAGCTGGGGGTTACTACTGAGTGGGGAATCAGCAGAGCTGGGGGTTACTACTGAGTGGGGGATCAGCAGAGCTGGGGGTAATAATGAGTGGGTGATCAGTAGAGCTGGGGGTTACTACTGAGTGGGGGATCAGCAGAGCTGGGTTAATAATGAGTGGTTGATCAGCAGAGCTGGACGTTTCAACTGAGCGGGGGATCAGCAGAGCTGAGGGTTACTACTGAGTGGGGGATCACCAGAGCTGGGGGTAATAATGAGTGGGTGATCAGCAGAGATGGGGGTTTCAACTGAGCGGGGGGTCAGCAGAGCTGGGGGTTACTACTGAGCGGGGGATCAGCAGAGCTGGGAGTTACTACTGAGTGGGGGATCAGCAGAGCTGAAGGTTACTACTGAGTGGGGGATCAGCAGAGCTGGGAGTTACTACTAAGTGGGGGATCAGCAGAGCTGGGGGTTACTACTGAGTGGGGGATCAGCAGAGCCGGGGGTTACTAATGAGCCGGGGATTAGTAAAGCTGGGAGTACTACTGAATGGGGCATCAACAGAGCTGGGGATACTCCTGAGCAGGGGATCTGCTGAACAAAAGTACTAATAAATTGGGGATCTGCAGAACGAGGGTATCAATGCTGAACAGGGGTACTAAGGAGCTCGAGATCTGCTGAGTTGTGGGTATTACTTAGCTGGGGTTCTATTAGGCCCCTTTAAAACAAATAAAAAATCAACACACAGAGGGCATCTGCTTCATTGAAGCTTTAAAAAAGCATCACCGAAGCACCGCTGAATCATCACTGAAGCATAAAAAGTCCGAAGTCAAAAAGAGTCCAGAAGAGTCCAAAGTCTCTATTATTTAACTGGTTACAACAACACGTTTCGGGGCCCCACAATCCCCCTTCATCAGGGCTGGGTGAAATGGCAGCATTCTTTGCAATGACAACATGAAATCAGTTTTATTTGCTCACCTTTCTTTTGCATGGTCGCCCTCAGGTCCTGCTTGCTTTGCGATTGTCCGCCGGTCGCAGTCTCCTTCTCGTCTTCCTCCTGAGGGGATTGTCCCACCGTCAGGATCTGTACATGGCTCCCCGTGTCCTGGGCTTCGTCCTGGAAAGCAGCTGGACCGTCTATTCCTGTAGGGAAGGATAAAAGGTCAGCTCAATGTATTGCCTGTGTTGTGTGTCTGGGAGGTCATTCACCGACCAATCAATGGCGGGAACACCACGGAAAGTTCCCGTCCCTCATGTCTCCTGTACACATTGTGTGCGGCATCAGAAGATCGGAGACGAGGGAGGGACTTCACGACATCATTCTCATTCCACAAATCCTTAACACAATGATAAGGATCTTACATTTTATCTTTCAGACTTTTTTAAATCTCATTGGACGTGAGTGAAAAGAACCGGGATCTTTTTTTGGGAAAATAAGGATCTTTATCCCAGTGTGTGAGCTTTGGGAACGGAGTCAGATTTATGCAACTCATCCTTAAAAAGCTTTGATCCACCTGACGAGTCTGCGGGAAGGAGATACGGAGGAGAAGACTCTTTGTAGATCTCCTTGTATACTTCTGCTGGGGGAAAGACTGACACTGTGGCTCCTTCTCAAAATACTATTTGCCTGGCTGTCTCTGGGTTCTTTACTCCCTTGGTCACTGACCCAGGACAAGCAAACAGCAGGTGTCAGGACTGATACAAGAACTTTGGGTCTGTAAAAACTTCCCATTACTATCACTAGAAGGCATCAGCATGCATCTAGGGGGCTAAGTAATAAACGTAGGATGAAGAAGGGATGGACGAGGAATGAGGGAGGGATGGGTGAGGGATGAGGGAAGAAATGGGTGAGGGATGAGGAAAGGATGGGTGAGGGATGAGGAAAGTATGGGTGAGGGATGAGGAAAGAATGGGTGAGGGATGAGGAAAGGATGGGTGAGGGATGAGGAAAGGATGGGTGAGGGATGAGGAAAGAATGGGTGAGGGATGAGGAAAGGATGGGTGAGGGATGAGGAAAGGATGGGTGAGGGATGAGGAAAGAATGGGCGAGGGATGAGGAAAGGATGGGTGAGGGATGAGGAAAGGATGGGTGAGGGATGAGGAAAGGATGGGTGAGGGATGAGGAAAGAATGGGTGAGGGATGAGGAAAGGATGGGTGAGGGATGAGGAAAGAATGGGTGAGGGATGAGGAAAGAATGGGTGAGGGATGAGGAAAGGATGGGTGAGGGATGAGGAAAGGATGGGTGAGGGATGAGGGAAGAAATGGGTGAGGGATGAGGAAAGGATGGGTGAGGGATGAGGAAAGGATGGGTGAGGGATGAGGAAAGGATGGGTGAGGGATGAGGAAAGGATGGGTGAGGGATGAGGAAAGAATGGGTGAGGGATGAGGAAAGAAATGGGTGAGGGATGAGGAAAGAAATGGGCGAGGGATGAGGAAAGGATGGTCGAGGGATGAGGAAAGGATGGGTGAGGGATGAGGAAAGAAATGGGCGAGGGATGAGGAAATGATGGGTGAGGGATGAGGAAAGAAATGGGGGAGGGATGAGGAAAGAAATGGGCGAGGGATGAGGAAAGGATGGGCGAGGGATGAGGAAAGGATGGGCGAGGGATGAGGAAAGGATGGGTGAGGGATGAGGAAAGGATGGGTGAGGGATGAGGAAAGGATGGGTGAGGGATGAGGAAAGAATGGGTGAGGGATGAGGAAAGGATGGGTGAGGGATGAGGAAAGGATGGGCGAGGGATGAGGAAAGGATGGGCGAGGGATGAGGAAAGGATGGGTGAGGGATGAGGAAAGGATGGGTGAGGGATGAGGAAAGGATGGGTGAGGGATGAGGAAAGAATGGGTGAGGGATGAGGAAAGGATGGGTGAGGGATGAGGAAAGAATGGGTGAGGGATGAGGAAAGAATGGGTGAGGGATGAGGAAAGGATGGGTGAGGGATGAGGAAAGGATGGGTGAGGGATGAGGGAAGAAATGGGTGAGGGATGAGGAAAGGATGGGTGAGGGATGAGGAAAGGATGGGTGAGGGATGAGGAAAGGATGGGTGAGGGATGAGGAAAGGATGGGTGAGGGATGAGGAAAGAATGGGTGAGGGATGAGGAAAGAAATGGGTGAGGGATGAGGAAAGAAATGGGCGAGGGATGAGGAAAGGATGGTCGAGGGATGAGGAAAGGATGGGTGAGGGATGAGGAAAGAAATGGGCGAGGGATGAGGAAATGATGGGTGAGGGATGAGGAAAGAAATGGGGGAGGGATGAGGAAAGAAATGGGTGAGGGATGAGGAAAGGATGGGCGAGGGATGAGGAAAGGATGGTCGAGGGATGAGGAAAGGATGGTCGAGGGATGAGGAAAGGATGGGTGAGGGATGAGGAAAGGATGGGTGAAGGATGAGGAAAAAATGGGCGAGGGATGAGGAAAGAAATGGACGAGGGATGAGGAAAGGATGGTCGAGGGATGAGGAAAGGATGGGCGAGGGATGAGGAAAGGATGGGTGAGGGATGAGGAAAAATGGGTGAGGGGTGAGGAAAGAAATGGACGAGGGATGAGGAAAGAAATGGACGAGGGATGAGGAAAGGATGGTCGAGGGATGAGGAAAGGATGGGCGAGGGATGAGGAAAGGATGGGTGAGGGATGAGGAAAGAAATGGGCGAGGGATGAGGAAATGATGGGTGAGGGATGAGGAAAGAAATGGGGGAGGGATGAGGAAAGAAATAGGCGAGGGATGAGGAAATGATGGGTGAGGGATGAGGAAAGAAATGGGTGAGGGATGAGGAAAGAAATGGGCGAGGGATGAGGAAAGGATGGTCGAGGGATGAGGAAAGGATGGGCGAGGGATGAGGAAAGGATGGGTGAGGGATGAGGAAAGGATGGGTGAGGGATGAGGAAAAAATGGGCGAGGGATGAGGAAAGAAATGGACGAGGGATGAGGAAAGGATGGTCGAGGGATGAGGAAAGGATGGGCGAGGGATGAGGAAAGGATGGGTGAGGGATGAGGAAAAATGGGCGAGGGGTGAGGAAAGAAATGGACGAGGGATGAGGAAAGGATGGTCGAGGGATGAGGAAAGGATGGGTTAGGGATGAGGAAAAATGGGCGAGGGGTGAGGAAAGAAATGGACGAGGGATGAGGAAAGGATGGTCGAGGGATGAGGAAAGGATGGGTTAGGGATGAGGAAAAATGGGCGAGGGGTGAGGAAAGAAATGGGCGAGGGATGAGGATAGGATGCGTGAGGGATGAGGAAAGAAATGGGCGAGGGATGAGGAAAGAAATAGGCGAGGGATGAGGAAAGAAACGAATGAGGGATGAGGAAGGAAACGAGCGAGGGATGAGGAAAGGATGGGTGAGGGATGAGAAAAGGATGGGTGAGGGATGAGGAAAAGATGGGTGAGGGATGAGGAAGAAATGGGCGAGGGATGAGGAAAGAAATGGGAGAGGGATGAGAAAAGGATGAACAGGGGATGAAGATGGGAATGGAGAGAGATGAAAAAAGAAATGTGTGAGGGATGAGGAAAGGATTGGCGAGGGATGAGGAAAGGATGAGTAAGGTAAGAGGGAAGGGCAGTGCAGAGGGGATGAAGAAGGGATGAGAGAGGAATGAGGGAGAAATGGAGGAGGGATGAGGAAGAGAATCTGTGAGGTATGAGGAAAGGATGAGGAAAGAATGGGAGAGGGATGAAGAAAAAAATGGGTGAAAGATAAGTAAAGGGATGAGTAACGTACAAGGGAGGGATGAGCTGGGGATGAAGAAGGCAATGGCGGCTGGTGGGTTGTTTTGGAGGGGGGGGGGGCAAACCTGTGCTCCCCTCTGTGGGTCAGTCGCTCGGGTCACTTGCACACCCCCATTGTGCATTAGAATCTGTCTGCGCCACAATTTCAATAATATAACGGTGTAAATTTGCTGTCCCCTCAAAATAACTCAACACACATCCATTAATGTCTAAACCGCTGGCAACAAAAGTCAGTACACCCCTAAGTGAAAATGTCCAAATTGGGCCCAAAGCGTCAATATTTTGTGTGGCCGCCATTATTTTCCAGCACTGCCTTAACCCTCTTGGGCATGGAGGTCACCAGAGCGTCACAGGTTGTCACTGGAGTCCTCTTCCCCTCCTCCATGACAACATCACGGAGCTGGTGGATGTTGGAGACCTTGCGCTCCTCCACCTTCCGTTTGCGGATCCCCCACAGATGCTCAATAGGGTTTAGGTCTGGAGACATGCTTGGCCAGTCCATCACCTTTACCCTCAGCTTCTTTAGCAAGGCAGTGGTGGTCTTGGAGGTGTGTTTGGGGTGGTTATCATGTTGGAATACTACTCTGCGGTCCAGTCTCTGAAGGGAGGGGATCATGCTCTGCTTCAGTATGTCACAGTACATGTCGGCATTCATGGTTCCCTCAATGATCTGTCGCCCCCCAGTGCCGGCAGCACTCATGCAGCCCCAGACCATGACCCTCCCCCCACCATGCCTGACTGTAGGGAAGACACACTTGTCTTTGTCCTCCTCACCTGGTTGCCGCCGCACACGCCTGACACCATCTGACACCAAATACGTTTATCTTGGTCTCATCAGACCACAGGAGATGGTTCCAGTAATCCGTGTCCTTAGTCTGCTTGTCTTTCTTGTGCATCATCTTTAGAAGAGGCTTCCTTCTGGGACGACAGCCATGCAGACCAATTTGATGCAGTGTGCGGCGTATGGTCTGAGCACTGACAGGCTGACCCCTCCCCCCACCCCTTCACCCTCTGCAGCAATGCTGGCAACACTCATACGTCTATTTCCCAAAGACAACCTCTGGATATGACGCTGAGCACGTGACCTCAACTTCTTTGGTGGACTATGGCGAGGCCTGTTCTGAGGGGAACCTGTCCTGTTATACCGCTGTATGGTCTTGGCCACCGTGCTGCAGCTCAGTTTCAGGGTCTTGGCAATCTTCTTATAGCCCCGCCCATCTTTATGTAGAGCAACAATTCTTTTCTTCAGATCCTCAGAGAGTTCTTTGTCATGAGGTGTCATGTTGTACTTCCAGTGACCAGTATGAGCGAGTGAGAGCGATAACACCAAATTTATCACACCTGCTCCCCATTCACACCTGAGACCTTGTAACACTAACGAGTCACATGACACCGGGGAGGGAAAATGGCTAATTAGGCCCAATTTGGACATTTTCACTTAGGGGTGTACTCACTTTTGTTGCCAGCGGTTTAGACATTAATGGCTGTGTGTTGAGTTATTTTGAGGGGAGAGGAAATTTACACCGTTATACAAGCTGTACACTCCTCCCCCCTGTATACACTCCTCCCCCTGTGTACACTCCTCCCCCCTGTGTACACTCCTCCCCCCTGTGTACACTCCTCCCCCCTGTGTACACTCCTCCCCCCTGTGTACACTCCTCCCCCCTGTGTACACTCCTCCCTCCTGTGTACACTCCTCCCTCCTGTGTACACTCCTCCCTCCTGTGTACACTCCTCCCTCCTGTATACACCCCTCCCCCCTGTGTACACTCACTACTTTACATTGTAGCAAAGTGTCATTTCTTCAGTGTTGTCACATGAAAAGATTTACAGAAATGTGACCGAGGGGTGTACTTACTTTTGTGAGATACTGTAACTGTCAAACTCTCCAGCATCTCAAACACTGAAATATGATTTCTGGGTGGAGTGACCCTTTAAGCCCTATATATCCAGTGACTTGATATCATTTTACTCTTCCATAGAGTGGTGAAGACAAATGTCCTTCTCTTAGTTGCACTCCAATACATGATCAATAGTTTCAGTTAAAATAATAAAAAAAAAAGGGGGCGTAACGTGCAACAAGAAATGGCGCAGTGGGCGGTCACATGGTCATGCAGCGACATTGTGCGGTCTAACAAAGACGGATATCATATCACAGCATGCAAAGCACCACACAGTGTACAGAGGCCTTGCTGAGGTGTATATTCTATATGGAAGGGACATGAGAGACACACGCGGGTCACAGAAGACACAGAATTATCCCGCCAGGTCGTCCTTAGCGGAGGAGATGGCGCTGGATGCCAGTCACATGACCGAGCCGCCATCCTTTGGGCGCAGTTTGATTTTATACGATATCACAACAGTTTCAGTTTTATGGTGGCTGCAATCTCTCGCTCATTTCTCTTATATCTCTCATGTGTCTTAAGTCATCATTTTTCCGCTGCGCAGATCCTAAAATACCGAATATTTACAACAAGGAGGAAATATTTCTAGAGGATGAGATTCTATCCAACCGAAATCATAAAATCCTGTTCAAAGCAAACAAAGGGCAACTATAAAAACAAAAAAAGGCAAAAAACGTAACAACAAAAAACAACAACAACGTATATAATTATATTCTTATGCCGCGTACACACGACCATTTTTCTCGTCGGGAAAAATGAAATTTTTTCTCTTTGACGAGAAAAACGACCGTGTGTGGGCTTTTCATAATTTTTCCTGACGAGAAAAACGGCAAGAATCACGACGAGAAAAATTAGAACATGCTCTAATTTTTCTCGTCGTGATTCACGGCATTTTTTTCCACGGCAGTTTTCCCCATAGGGAAACACTGCCGGGGAGCCTACACACGCCCGGTTTTCTCAACCAAGAGAAAAAATGTCGGGAAAACCGTTTTTCCCGTCGATTTTCTCGACTGTGTTTTCACCATCGAGAAAATCGATCATAAGTACACAGCATTATTTGTACCTTCATTAACCACATCAATACCGAGGGGCACTCCCCCCCCCCCCCCCCCTTCCTTCCCAGGCCAATTTTTAGCTTTCAGCGGTGTATCATTTTGAATGACAATTGCGCGGTCGTGCTACGCTGTACCCAAATGACATTTTTATAATTTTGTTCACACAAATAGAGCTTTCTTTTGGTGGTATTTATTCACAACTCTGTTTTTAATTTTTTGCGATATAAGCGAAAAAAGAGCGGAAATTTGGGAAAAAAAACAATATTTTCTTTATTCTATTTTAAAAGAAATCCAATAAAATTTAATTGTGTCATAAATTTAAGCCAAAATGTATTCTGCTACATGTCTTTGGTAAAAAAAAATCCCGTTAAGTGTATAATAATTCGTTTGTGTGATCACGGACAGATGTACGCTGATGATCGTGTAAAGAGGTGCGCAGGTGATCACGGACAGATGTACGCTGATGATCGTGTAAAGAGGTGCGCAGGTGATCACTGACATATGTGTGCAGATGATCATGTACAGAGGTGCGCAGGTGATCACGGACAGATGTACGCTGATGATCGTGTAAAGAGGTGCGCAGGTGATCACTGACATATGTGTGCAGATGATCATGTACAGAGGTGCGCAGGTGATCACGGACATATGTGTGCAGATGATCATGTACAGAGGTGCGCAGGTGATCACGGACATATGTGTGCAGATGATCATATACAGAGGTGCGCAGGTGATCACTGACATATGTGTGCAGATGATCATGTACAGAGGTACGCAGGTGATCACGGACAGATGTACGCTGATGATCGTGTAAAGAGGTGCGCAGATGATCACTGACATATGTGTGCAGATGATCATGTACAGAGGTGCGCAGGTGATCACGGACATATGTGTGCAGATGATCATGTACAGAGGTGCGCAGGTGATCACGGACATATGTGTGCAGATGATCATGTACAGAGGTGCGCAGGTGATCACGGACAGATGTACGCTGATGATCGTGTAAAGAGGTGCGCAGGTGATCACTGACATATGTGTGCAGATGATCATGTACAGAGGTGCGCAGGTGATCATGGACATATGTGTGCAGATGATCATGTACAGAGGTGCGCAGGTGATCACGGACAGATGTACGCTGATGATCGTGTAAAGAGGTGCGCAGGTGATCACTGACATATGTGTGCAGATGATCATGTACAGAGGTGCGCAGGTGATCATGGACATATGTGTGCAGCTGATCATGTACAGAGGTGCGCAGGTGATCACGGACAGATGTACGCTGATGATCGTGTAAAGAGGTGCGCAGGTGATCACTGACATATGTGTGCAGATGATCATGTACAGAGGTGCGCAGATGATCACGTACATATGTGTGCAGATGATCATGTACAGAGGTGCGCAGGTGATCACTGACATATGTGTGCAGATGATCATGTACAGAGGTGCGCAGGTGATCACGGACATATGTGTGCAGATGATCATGTACAGAGGTGCGCAGGTGATCACGGACATATGTGTGCAGATGATCATGTACAGAGGTGCGCAGGTGATCATGGACATATGTGTGCAGATGATCATGTACAGAGGTGCGCAGGTGATCACGGACATATGTGTGCAGATGATCATGTACAGAGGTGCGCAGGTGATCACTGACATATGTTTGCAGATGATCAGGTACAGAGGTGCGCAGGTGATCACTGACATATGTGTGCAGATGATCATGTACAGAGGTGCGCAGGTGATCATGGACATATGTGTGCAGATGATCATGTACAGAGGTGCGCAGGTGATCACTGACATATGTGTGCAGATGATCATGTACAGAGGTGCGCAGGTGATCACTGACATATGTGTGCAGATGATCATGTACAGAGGTGCGCAGGTGATCACGGACATATGTGTGCAGATGATCATGTACAGAGGTTCACAGGTGATCACGGACATTTGTGTGCAGATGATCATTGGGACATGTGATTTTACTGTTACATATGTGGGGGACAAAACACACAAACTTCCAGCACTCAATGGGCAGGAAAAAGGCAGACTGTTTATGTAGCTGATAAAACCAGAAGTACATTTATTTAAACTTCCATAAAAACCAGGGACAGTTTAAGAATGAAATCACTGAGTAAAACACTGGAAGAGACTCTGCATGTGGTCAAAATCACCAGTCCGTTCTGATCAGCTAATCTTCAGTCAGCTCAGAGAGCGGAAAGAAGGGCGGCCGCCAGGCTGGCTGATGACATGGGGATCAGAAGTCAGGCTATCCGGTGAGCCTGTGGGGGATTCTCCAACGGGTGGAGGACAGAAGTGGTGGTCACAGGAGGGGCAGTCAGGTACCGCGCCAGCCAGTGACGTCAGACCAGCTGAGACGCTGGTGGGGGGAAACAGGAAATGGAGAGCACAAGTGACACAGGAACTGCAAATCACTCTTCCACCCAGGGGCACCTTTCAGCTGGTAATGTGGTGAAAAGTGTTGGAAAAGTTCACACACCGTGGGAAGATCACATGTCACCCTTCCGCTGGGGAAAGAATCCGCCCAAAAAACAAGACTGCTGGGAGGCTAATAAAATTGATGGTACTCGATAGCACATGGGGCCAGGTCTTACAGTGGCAATCCTGGGTAGCCTCGATGACGCGTTTCATGCAACCTGCGCTCTGTCACAGTCAAACTGTGACAAAGCGCAGGTTGCGCGATGCGCGAAACGCGCCGTCAAGGCTACCCAGGATTGCAGAGTCTCCTCCAGTGTTTTACTCAGTGATTTAATTCTTAAACTGTCCCTGGTTTTTATGGAAGTTTAAATAAATGTACTTCTGGTTTTATCAGCTACATAAACAGTCTGCCTTTTTCCTGCCCATTGAGCGCTGGAAGTTTGTGTGTTTTTCAGTATATCCTTGTTCTCCAGCTATGGGATTCCAGCTGCACTGGGCTCAGTGAATCCTCTCCATTGACTTTTTGTCTCCCCATCACAGTTTGGACTGTCACCCTCTTCCACGGTTTAGCGCTGGTGTTTTTTGGTTGTTTATATGTAGGGGACAGGTGTTTTTACTATGTGGGGACATGAGTGTGGGGACGTGTGTGTGGGGACGTGTGTGGGGACATGTGTGTGGGGACATGTGTTTTGGGGACATGTGTGTGGGGACATTGTGTGGGGACATTGTGTGGGGACATGTGTGTTTTACAGTGGTGATCAGGGTGTAAAAATCAGCTCATACTCGCTGATCACCAGCCGGCTGCCGCGATCCGCTCTCCTCACAACTAATGTGTGAGGAGAGGAGAGCCGATTGCCTAGCAACCGGCTCTCTGTTTACATCACATGACGGCTGTGAGTGGACACGGCCGTCATGTGATCAGGAGGGCCAATCACAGAGCCCTCCTGCCGATCTGAGATGCGCCGTGTCCGGGTGACACGAGCGCATCGGGATCGCGTGCGCGATCCCCCTCCTTCGGAGGGGCGCTCCTGAACGTCCACTCAGGAGTGAGCGCCCACCCGGCCGTACATATGCAGTGGCCGGGTGGGAAGTGGGTTAATGTAACCATATTGCTACACTTAGAGGCGCCTCTCTTCTCTTTTATACTCTGGAGCTCCTGATGGATTTTGCTTCTAATCCCCTTGTGGAGGCTCCCATTTGTGAAGGACATTTTATGGTTACACAACCAATCATATCGCTATAATCTTTTTCTATGGACTCTAAACTGAAGGATTTATGAATAAATGGTTGTGGAACGAATCATCTGAGTTTCCATTATTTCTTATGGGAAAATTTGCTTTGCTATATGAGTGCTTTGGATTACAAGCATGTTTCCGGAACAAATTATGCTCGCAGTCCAAGGTACTACTGTATGTCCAAAATTCATCAAGAGTGGGAAAGGCTTGTCACATTTATCTGCCACTTTTTTTTTCAAGCAGACCCCCTAGTTCTGCAGTGTTTCAGATTATGGCATTATGCCGCCCTGATGAAGGGAGTGTAGTCCCCTTGATCCGTGTTTGCCTTATCTTCTTTCTCCAAATTTAAATTGCTAGAAGACATATTTACATTAAAGATGGGCAGCATAGTAGCTTAGTGGTTAGCACTTATCCCTTGCAGCACCGGGGTCATCACATCAGATCCCAGCCAGGACATTATCTGCATGGAGTTTGCATGTTCTTCCTGTGGTCTACATGGGTTTCCTCTGGCTATATTGTTTTTCTGGCAAAGATAAATGCTGATCCAGGCGAGATTAGACAGCTTTGTGGTATCCACATATGGGGGCTCGCCATGGCTCATCACCACAACACAGTATATCCAGGAGAAATGGCCGCCCACCACTGCCGATCTGTACAAACCATTTATTGCATAATGAATCCAAAGCAGAAAAGAAACCACCCGGTGTGCTCCTCTTATTACTCTTTATTGGCTAAAGTCCAACGCGTTTCAGCTATTACAGCCTTCCTCATGTGAGAAAGGCTGTAATAGCTGAAACGCGTTAACATTTTGCACTGTATCTATGTCATATAGCCAATAAAGAGTAATAAGAGGAGCACACTGGGTGGTTTCTTTTCTGCTTTGGATTCATTACATGGAGGAACTGGACCTCCCAGCTTGGGCACCCATCCTCAGCACGTACATTTAATGTTCAGCCAGTGGCAGCCTGTTCTTTAGGGGCACACGGATATTCGCTATTGTCACACTGATCCTCCTCCTGGCCAATTTAGAAAGCGGGTCTGAGACCCGTTTCCTGATTGGCTGAAACGAGAAGCATTCCAATTAGCCTAGGAGGAGGAGGGAGGAGGATGGAGGAGAAGCGGAAGCCGGCAACCGTCACCCGGAGGGAAGCGCTGCCCGCTCCATAGATAAAAATGCCGGGTTTACCTGACTGACCAGACCGTGGAGGGGGGGGGGTGCTTTGCGGTAGACACGTGCAATTCGTTTAGTTCCAAATTTGTTTTTTAACGAATTTCAAGAAATTTGTTAATTCGGGAATATCCAAATTAACGAAAACCCGTTTAACTAATTTTAACAAATATTCGTAAATTTGAAAATAAGAATGAAAATTTGAAAATTCAAAAACCCCGTAAATTCAAAAATCTGAAATAACTAACTAATAATAACTATTACTAACTATTAAATTATAGGTATTGGAATTTCCTTTCAAATTTGGCTGTTAGTCAACGTAACGAATACGAATTTATCCGAATTTACAAACTATCCGAAATAACGAATGCCCCATCTAAACAAATGGAACGTAACAAATTTATAATAATAACAATAATAATAATAATAATAGAAACTTATTATTAATTATGAATTCATTTCGTTGCATTTGTTTAAATGCGGCATATTATTCTTATTTCGGAAAATTCGTAACTTCGGATAAATTCATATTCGTTACGTTCACTAACAGCCAAATCTGAAAGAAAATTCCAATACCTTTAATTTAATAGTTAGTAATTTTTAGTTAGTTTGTTAGTTATTATTTAGAATTTTTGGATTTTCTTTCTTATTTTTAAATTTCTGAATTTACGAATTTACGAATTTTGAATTTACGGATTTTTGGATTTTTCTAATTTTCAAATCTTTGAATTTCTAATTCACAAATTTTCGTATTTCTATATTTTCGAATTTCAATCATAGCGAATGACCCGAAAAACGAAAAAAATAAAAAAAATTAAAAAATCAAAACGAAAACGAACTACCGTAATTTTTTGTCTACTTTGTTTGTGGGTAACCTGAGCGACCAGGGATGGCTGTGGCTGCACTGTTTGTCACCCAATTTTTCTTACCACCAGCCGCCACTGTGTTCAGCAGTTGAGTCGGGTATAATTTTGCTTTCATTTATAATTTTGCTTTCATTTATTGCATAATCTTCAAAAGCAGATAACACTAAAGAGGACACAAAGTAGCTGTTGTTCACGCGTTTCACACAAACTTGTGCTTAATCATAATGATTAAGTACAAGTTCATGTGAAACACATCAACAGCAGCTACTTTGTGTCCTCTTCAGTATTATCTGCTCTTGAAGATTATGCAATAAATGGTTTGTACGGATCGGCAGTGGTGATGTGCGGACATTTCTTCTGGATATACACCGGTTTCCTCCCCACACTCCAAAAACATGCTGGTGGGTTATTGGCTCCTGTGAATATTGTCCCCAGTATGTGTGTGTGTGAGATTGTGAGCCCCTTTAAGGAGCTGTATATACAGGAAATAAAATACTTCATACATTGTCAGTACTATATAAATACCAGTAATTAATAACTATTCTTATTAATAAATAATAATAATAATAATAATAGAAGAAGAAAAATAATAAGAAAAAAGGATAATAATAATAAAAAAAGAAATAATAAAAATAAAATAAGTAAAGAAATAATAACAAAATATTTTTGTTTCATTTTCTTTGAATAAATTTTGATTTTTGATTATGTTGATGTAATAATTCTGCTTTGAAAAAGTTTATTCACATACTTTGATCACCTGCGTTTGAATCCCTTTACTGGGGTCATAATATAATTAAGTTTGGAATTGATTGGTATTTGTTCCAATCCTGGATGACCATTAAGATTTCCACTTTTGCAGTTTAGCTGAACTTAAAAAAAAAAAAAATATAGTAAAAATCTCCAGGAAAAATAATCTTGCTTTGTGCACTGGTGCGCAGTCATGTTGGAAAAGGAAGGGGCCGTCCCCAAACTCCTCCCACAAAGTTGGGAGCATGAAATTGTCCAAAATGTCTTGGTATGCTGACGCCTTAATGCCCTGTACACACGATCGTTTTTTCCGATAAAAAAAAGTCCGATGTCAAAAAGTAAAATAAAAAAATATTGCTGGGCAAAAATAAAAAGCCTTTACCCAGCTGCCATGAATTCTGAGCATATTTTGCCTAATTCCCTATGATCGTCAGCTCCATCTAGTGGTCATAATGTGGTATTTTCCTGATTGAGGCATTTTAGAAAATATACTGCATTATGGCCACAAGATGGAGCCGACAAGCATAAGAAATTAACGCATTAAGCAAAATATGGTCAGGCGACTGGCTTGTTACATTTGTCGAGCAATTTTTTTTTATAAACAGACTCCTAATGCCCTGTACACACGATCGGTTTTACCGATGAAAACAGTCCGATAGAATTTTCTCATCGGACAAACCGATCGTGTATGGGCCCTATCGGTCTTTTTTCCCATCGGTGAGAAAAAATAGAACATGTTTTAAATTTATCCGATGGGGAAAAAAAACAATAGCAAATTCCGATCGTCTGTGTGGAACTCCATCGGACAAAGAACCCACGCATGCTCAGAATCAAGTCGACGCATGCTCAGAAGCATTGAACTTCATTTTTCTCGGCTTGTCGGAGTGTTTTACGTCACGGCATTTGGGACGGTCGGATTTTTGACTGATGGTGTGTAGGCAAGACTGATGGAAGTCAGCTCCATCGGATTTCCGATGGAAAAATCCATCGGTTTTTATTCCATCGGAAATCCGATCGTGTGTACAGGGCTTAAGTGTTTAATCAGAGAAAGGGTTTTTGCTTTTGTGACATTGCAGATTCCCCATGTAGGTGCAAATAATACGTACAGTTCTTCTGAAATAAATACTGGGAACAATAAACCCCCCCCTAGTGACCAATGAGATTGCAGCTGTCTGTAGCCGGGTCAGTGGAAGGTAAACTCCCATTGGGTTATGATGTGGTATTCTCTTTTACTGAATGAGTCTGATTGGATAGAAGAGATCAGCTGACCACAGGGTGGTAAAACAAGCAGAGTCTATGGAGGTAAATGTGGGGGGAGGGGCTCTCCATGTGTGATGGGTCCATGCTGCGCTGCGTGGTCGGGGAGCACATACACATACAGGTCACATGCGTGTATGTATTTAGGATGGGAAAACATGCAACGTGACCTCACAATGAGGGTTTCTGGAGCATGCGGCTGACCTTTCTGCTTTCCCTTTTTTTCCTTCCTGGCACTGCCAGATGGGCAACTGGCTGCCGCGCCTGCCGCTTTGGCTTTTTTGGTAGATTTGGGGGGTTGTGCCTCTGTTACCACCTGCGGATCCTCCTGCTCGGCCTCCTGTACTGCTCGGTGCGATCAGCGAGAAAGGACAGACAGAGAGAAGAGGAAATCACATTAAATCACAGCCTTGGCATCAACAATCTACTCCATGGACTAATCAGATCCTCCTCCCCTCCCCCATTCAACTGAAACAAAGTAGCAAAGAAAAGTTACTGACTGATTTGTGACATTTTTTTTGTACAGTGTTTATTCTTATAAAAGAATGAAAATAAAGAGCGGAAAACGGTGCGAAGTGAAATCTGGGTCACATTACTGATCTATGAGGACACAAAAAACTTAAAGCGGAGTTACACCCAAAAATGCTTTTCGGAACCCTCCCCCCCCTCCGGTGTCACATTTGGCACCTTTCGGGGGGGGGGGGAGATACCTGTACAATACAGGTATTTTGCACCCACTTCCGGGCATAGATAGCCAAGCCACCCGCGGGTATCTACGCCACTTCCGGCGCCTTCTCCGCCCCCCCCCCCCGCTGTCTTCTGGGAGACTCACAGGTCCCAGAAGACAGCAGGGACCAGTGTGATCGCGCAGCGTGAGTCACGCATGCACAGTAGGGAACCAGGAAGTGGCTTCACTTCCCGACTTCCTTACCAAAGATGGCGGCGGCGGCAGGACCCGAGAGCCGAGGGCTAGATCCACTTCGGGTGCCGACATCGCGGGTGCCCTGGACAGGTGAGTGTCCATATTTAAAAAATCAGCAGCTGCAGGATTTGTAGCTGCAGACTTTAAAAAAAAAAAAATTTGGCGGAACTCCGCTTTAACCACTTCAGCCCCCGGAAGATTTGGCTGCCCAATGACCAGGCCATTTTTTGGGATTCAGCACTGAGTCGCTTTAACTGACAATTGCGCGGTCGTGCGATGTTGTACCTAAACAAAATTGACGTCCTTTTTTCCACACAAGTAAAGCTTTCTTTTGGTGGTATTTGATCATCTCTGAGATTTTAATTTTTTTACGCTATAAACCAATATTTTGTTCTTTTTGCTATAATAAATATCCCAATTTATTTTAAAAAAAAAGAAAATTCCTCAGTTTAGGCCGATACGTATTCTTCTACATATTTTCGATAATGAAAATAGCAATAAGCGTATATTGATTGGTTTGTGCAAAAGTTATAGCGTCTACAAAATAGGGCATAGATTTATAGCATTTTTTTTTTTTTTTTACTAGTAATGGTTCAGCGATTTTTATCGTGACTGCGACATTATGGCGGACACATCGGACACTTTTGACACATTTTTGGCACCATTGTTATTTATACAGCGATCAGTGCTATAAAAATGCACTGATTACTGAAAAAATGGCACGGGCAGGGAAGGGGTTAACACTAGGGGGCGATCAAGGGGTTAACTGTGTTCCCTAGGTGTGTTTCTAACTGAAGGGGGAGGGGACTGACCTAGAAGAAATGACAGATCTGTCTTTCCTCACAGAACAGAACAGGGATGTGTGTGTTTACACACACACACGTCCTTGTTCTGCCTCTCGTGCCCACGATCGCTCGCGGCCGGCAGTCATCGCGACCGCCGGACACAATTAACTTTACATCTGCAATGCATCGGGCGTGAGCGAGTACCACCGGCGGCACATGCGCGCCTGCTATCCCGCTTAAAGGGGCCGACGTACAGCTACGACGGTTGGTGGGATTGTGCCGACCTGCCGCCATATAACGATGGCGGCTGGTCACCATGTGGTTAATAAGATGACACATGACCCTGTGCAAGTAATGAGGGCACCCCCCCCCCAGCCCGCGGCTCCGCCCCCCGAGCCCGCACCATCTCTGTGGCCATGCACTGTGCAGGGCGCCGGACCAACAGATCTCTACCTGGCCCCCCCCCCCCCTCCCACCACAGGCACATGACCACAGCCGAGGCCCCAATTGGCCAGTTTTATGTTGCCCTCGGAGCGCAGAGCACGGCACTCCTAAGCCCTCCAGCCCAGCGATCCCAGTGAATCGACTTCCTGCCCCAGTCAATCAGGATAGGAGGCCGAAGACCGGGTCAAATGCAGAAGCCACGGCGCCGAGAACTAGGGAGCCACCTTTCTATCCCAGCCGACGAGATCCACTCAGCTTCAGGGAGGACAGCAGGACCGGCGCTTCCTACAGATGCGCCGACAGCAGATCGTATTGGTCGCCGAGGAGGAGGAGACGCAGGGGAATCCGGTGAGGAGGAAGCGCTGCCTGTGACGTAGATGGGGTAAATGCGGGGCTGGTGGGCTGATGATCGAGCGACGGGGGTGGGGGGGAGTTTGACCGACCGGGGGTGGGTGGCAGCTAATTTGTTTGCCCTCCCCAAAAATGGAGCACCAGCCGCCACTGAACTCATGCAATCCATAATCCATACATGCAAAGACACCAAAACAAATACATTCATAAATGAAGTTCTGTGTAATAAAATGGAAGGACACAGGGAAAAAGTATTGAACACATGAAGAAAGGGAGGTGCAAGAAGGCATGGAAAGCCAAGACAGCAGCTGAAATCTATCAATAATTAGAAAGCAATCCTGCCCCTTGTCAGTGCAAATTAATACCAGCTGGTTCAGTCTAAAAAAAGGTGTCTCATTACCAAGGTGTCACACAAGAAACATCTCATTATGGGTAAAAGCAAAGAGCTCTCTCAAGACCTTCGCAACCTTATTGCTGCAAAACATACTAATGGAATTGGTTACAGAAGGATTTCTAAACTTCTGATTGTTCCAGTGAGCACTGTTGGGGCCATAATCCGTAAGTGCAAAGAACCTAATTTCACCATAAACCGGCCACGACCAGGTGCTGCTCGCAAGATTTCTGACAGAGGAGTGAAAATAATTATCTGAAGAGTTCTCCATGAGCCCAGGAGGACAATCATCCCCAACACAAAGCCAAGGAGAAAGAAAATAAAGCTGCTAGAATGGCCCAGCCAATCACATGACTTGAATCCAATAGAAAATCGATGGAAAAAACTAAAGAGTTCATAGAAGAGGCCCCACGGAACCTTCAAGATTTGAAGACTGTTTGTGTGGAAAAATGGGCCACCTGAGCGACACATGCGACTCGTTCCTCCATACAGGAGCCTGCGTCTTATAGCCGTCATTACCAACAAAGGATTTTGTACCGAGTATTAAATACATTTCAGTTAGCGGGTTCAGTACTTTCCCCCTGTGTCCTTCCATTTTATTACACAGAACTTCATTTCTGAACGTATTTGTTTTGATGTCTTTGTATGTATGGGTTGCATGGCTTGTTAACGACATGTGGGGAACATTTCATGTCATGCCCCTGTTGAAGTACACTAGTACGAAACGCGTCGGAATTGCTCAACACTCTACTCACTGCCCTTTTTAATGTTTTTTATGCTTATGTGATCACTTTTACTTTGTTGATTTTAATAAACCTGCATTGACCTGCACTATCGGAGCATCTCTTTCATTTTTTTCCTATGGTTGGTCGATTGAGTTGAAGCTCTCTCCCTATGTGCGATTGCTAGTCCGGGAACAACTTCCGGATCCAAGGTGGTTTCTGTCCTGTCTGATGTCCATGGAGATCGTTTTCGAGTCCTGGGTTTGCTTCCAAGTTGGGGAACCTGCCGGGAAGTTTCCATCGGAGATTCGTGTGATCCAGCCTACAGACAAATAGAAGGGAACCGCCACCGAGTCTTCGTAACGCCTTTTTGATCTGCCTTAAACCCGCAGATCCACCTGTTCCGGTAAGGGTATTCTACCTTTCTTCATCTTCAGAAGTTGTGATGACCCATATTGTTTCACGTGTGTTTTCAAATATTTTTTCCTATCACGGATACATGTTTGGACACTCTGTGGACTCACTTTATTGTTGTTATTTTATACCCACATTCATTATAACTTTGAGACCAATTCTTTGGCCTCTCTTTCTTTGCTAGCGCTACATTTTTACTCACATACATTTAATACTAGTCACATTGTATGTAGCAGCTTCACTCTTTTTTCAATTTAATTTATTTTGTTTTGAGACTAGCGCAATATTTATTCCTTATTCTATGTCAATATCACCTTTACCAATATATTTACAGAGAAAAATGGTGACGTCTTCAAGACTTATTTTACCCGCTGTATGTAAATGTAGCACTCAACCCCAAAGGGGCCACGGGACATAGACAGGTTCTCCCAGAAGTAGCACAGAGCCTGCCTGCCACAGACACAGTTCCATGCGCATTCAGTCTAGGGATTGAACAAGGATGCGGGATAGTACAAAATTATCAAATATCAATGGGAGGACAAAATTATTGCACAAATCTTTCTAGCTGCAGCCACACATGAAAGTTCCAATATCCAGTCCTACTCACAATGTTCCACCCAGCTTCTGCATGACAGTGAAGGAGACTAAAATATCCTTCTCCAGACCAGAGCTCCAAGATAAAGTGCCCTCCCAGAAAATAAATCCTTTAGCAAATCTTCTATAGGTCCAGCAACTGGTGAAACCCAAACTACAAATCTTATCACACACGAGCTGCCTGACAACTGAGCCATCCCTGGTGCCATCCGGTAAAAACTGAGCCATACTTGGTGCCAGCCATAGAAGATACCAGACAAAAAAAAACTGAGCCACACCTGGTGCCATTCATAGAAAACTGAGCCATACTTGGTGCCAGCCATAGAAGGTACCAGCCAAAAAAAAAAACTGAGCCACACCTGGTGCCATTCATAGAAAACTGAGCCATGCCTGGTGTCATACCTCTTGTCATCCATAGAAAATTAGGCCATACTGGGGCAGTAGCACCAGGAAAACTGGAACCCTTCTAGCAGAGGAAGAACCGCCTGTAGGAGCCTCCCAAATATATATCACTCCCCTCAGCCATCTTCTGTGTGTCCCCACCCAGGAACTGGCTGAAGTCTGATAGAGTAAGTATTCATAGCTCAGTGATTGACCCTCTCTGCTCTGTTTTCTGGAAGCCTCGTCCAGAAACAGGCAGGAGCAATCAATTACCCAGCCTGGGAAACCCTGACCAGACCCCGTAAAGTTCATCCTTGCTCCACTAATTACAGTGGAGCCAAAAACTAAATTTTGCCTAACTGAGGCAGGGCACTACATCAGCCTTGAGCAATCTATGGGTAACCAGGACTAAAGAACTACCAGGCTCAGCATACCCTGACAGCCAACCGAGACATGTCTGCTGACAGCGACAAATGAGAAGCCATTGATAGTGCAACCTATACGGTATTAAAAAAATGAGTTATACCTGGTGCCAGCCATAAAAGACAGAGCCATACTTGGAGTCAGCTGTGGATAATTGAACCATACCTAGTGCCAGCCAAAGAAATTCAGCCATTCCTGGTGCCAGCCATAGAAAAATCTAGCCATACATTGTGCCAGCCAGAGACAACTGAGCCATACCTGGTGCCAGCCATGAAAAATTGAGCCATGCTTGGAGTCAACTGTGGATAACTAAGGTATACCTGGTATACCTGTGGAAAACGGTGCCATACCTGGTGCCAGCCATGAGAAATTGAGCCATATTTGGAGTCAGCTGTAAATAATTGAGCAATATCTGGTGCAAAGCTGTGTAAAACTGAGCCATATTTTGTGTCAGATGTGAAAGACTGAGCCTTACCTGGTGCCAGCCATAGAGCACTGAGCCATACCTGTGCAATGTATAGAAAACTGATCCCGCTCTGTTGCCAGCCATTGAAAACGGAGTCATACCTGGTGCCAACCAAAGGAAATTGAAACATACCATGGTGACAGCCATAGAAAACAATGCCATACCTGGTGCCAGTTAGAGTCATGTGTGGTGCCAACCGTAAGGAACTGAGTCTTATCTGGAGTCAGCCAGAGACAACTGAGCCATCCCTGGTGCCATCCATTAAAAACTGAGCCATACTTGGTGCCAGCCATAGAAGGTACCAGCCATAGAAAACTGAGCCATGCCTGGTCTCATACCTCTTGTTTTCTATAGAAAATTAAGTCATATGTAGTGATAGTTATATAAAGCTGAGCCATACCTTGTACCAGCCATAGTTAGTGCCAGCCCTAGAAAACGGAGTCGTACCTGGTGCCATCTATAGATATATGAGCTATACATGCTGTCAGACATGGAAAACTGAGCAATACCTGGTGCCAGCTGTGGAAAGTTAAGCCATACCACCCTTGTGCCACCCATAAAAATCTGATACTCACACTGGGTACCAGGCAGGAAGAACTGAGTCATACCTGGGATCAGCCCTGGACATCTGAGCCATACCAGGTACCAGCCATGGAAATCTGAGCCATCCCCGGTACCAGTCATGGAAATCTGAGCCATCCTTGGTACCAGCCATAGAAATCTGAGGCATACTGGGTGCCAGCCATGAACCAATTGGAAAATTAATCAGTAAAGTAGGATGGTACCTTACACATTACACAAGCCAAAAGTAGACAATCTTATCTTCCCGGCTGACAAGGTCTTCTGGGATTTATCATTCGTTATGAAGCTCTGACATGTCAATACAATGTCTATAGCACAATATTAATAAGAAACATGAAATTGGTGGCAGAATCTGATACAATGTTTGTTTTGTCCTTGAGAATCTCAGAAAAATAGATTCTCAGCAAGAGAACTGACATAAAACCAGATACTTCCCCCGGCCAGGAAATAAAATGTAGCAACAAATAACGCAGAAATGGAGCCAGTCGGGTAATTGCCGCCTTAAACACCAAATTTTATTTGACGTGAAAAATTCAGCTTGTGATGTGTAACTATTACCCACTAAACACGGATTTAATGCTTACATTTTTCTTCCTTTAAAGATCTGCTTTATGTCCCATTTATTTCCAGGTTTCTATAGAAAGGAGAGGAGAGAAACTCGCAGTGACACACAATGGCTGCAACCTCCACATTGACCTTAAAGTGTCATCTAAGAGGCCAAGAAGAGATCATAGAGATCAGTGATCATGCCCAAAGCATCCATAACAGCCAATCAGACTTTAGTTAGACAGTTAAGGAATGATTTCTGATTGGTTGGTAAAGGTTTTCCACACCATTTAAAGGGTCTGCCCACCCAAAAGTAATATTTTGGTATGAGGGGTTCCCACATCCCTGTGCTGAGTTCCCGGGTCTGTACCCCCGCTGTGCCCATTATGAGGGGTTCCCACCATCACTGTGCTGAGTTCCCGGGTCTGTACCCCCGCTGTGCCCATTATGAGGGGTTCCCACCATCACTGTGCTGAGTTTCCGGGTCTGTACACCTGCTGTGCCCATTATGAGGGGTTCCCACCATCCCTGTGCTGAGTTCCCGGGTCTGTACACCTGCTGTGCCCATTATGAGGGGTTCCCACATCCCTGTGCTGAGTTCCCAGGTCTGTACACCCGCTGTGCCCATTATGAGGGGTTAATTTTGTTTATTGAAAATCTTACAAACAACAACTTATATACAATAAAACCATAATAAATAAATAAAACATATTTACAAAATAATTGAATATGACTATACAAAACAGAAAGAACAAGAACATAATAAACGGTGCAAACCAAATTGCGCACAACATAATCCCTACGAGAGAGCCAGACTAAGGAACATCACCGTCACCATGCATGTAGCCTTTTATCAAAAATATATTTGATCTGAAAATCTAGGGGAGTGAAGCAAGGACAGAAAGAAAGCCACACACCCCAAGATCAACAGGCAGCAGCTAAAGAGTCCTGATATTCCTCCATGCCCTCATCCAGGCCTCCTGCTGCCACCTGTCTTTCTCAAGACCCCGAATCTTCCCAACCTCACCCAGAATGTCCTGCACCACCACTTCGACAGGGAGGATTTTACTCCGTAAGGATACCTGACACCGTGCACTCCACGTGAAATAACAGACTACTAGACTAACTAGAAAAAGTGTTTCCAAATCATAATCCCGACGAGTCTGGAATGCCCCATACACCCACTCTGCATAACTCATATGGGGGAGGAAGGGTATACTCAGAGCCCCCCCCCCCCACCCTCTTGTACACCTCTATATTAAAAGGGCACTGAAGTAGAAAGTGATCCATGGACTCCACCACTCCTCCACACTCCACTCTCGGGCAACCCCGATCACTCATGGAAAGAAACTTCAGGTTGCCCTTCACATATAGTTTTCCATGAAAGGCAAACCAAGCCTGATCCCTAAACTTCATTGGGATTCTCTCCAAATTAATCAATCGCAAACCCGCCCTCAAAACTAGGCTTGGGCAATCCCTCAAGACCAGTGGCTCGCAAAAAGCAGAGCTCATGATCCGCTTCTCAAGAAGTTTCCTTGGAAGAGATCTGACTTCGCCTGCTGTTACTTGCCACTGCCGAAGCATTTTCAAACATGGGGCAACATAAGCCGGGAGCTTATCATGCTTGACCCTCAGGCTTTTCACTGGCCCACCATTTTCCCAGTCTCGCAGAAAGGGCCTAAACCAGGACTGGAAAATACCAACCCACCCAGGCGGTCTCTCTGCCAGCATGTTACCAAGATTATACTTCAAAAACATTAGAGAGAAAAAGACTACAGGGTTGATCATCCCTAGACCACCCTCCCGCCTAGGAAGGTAAGTCATTTTGACAAGTTTTATTCTGTTCCCCCATAACAGCTGGAAGAAACAACCATAGACCCTGGTATAGAGAGAAACTGGCAAAACGCAAACAAAACTGACATACAGAAAAATCGGAATTAGGTAAGTCTTGATCAGATCAACCTTTTCCCTTAAGGAAAGCCGCCAACCTTTCCAGCTTGCCACCTTGGCATCGGCATTCTCCAGCCTGTTCACCCAATTTGCATGACCATAGTCACCTGGGCCGAATTCAATGCCTAGGACTCTTTTGTTGGGGCTCCGGGAATTCATCCGGGAGAACAAAGCTCTCACCTTCCACGCCCATCCAGAAAGCTTCACACTTGTCCTGGTTGACCTTTGAACCTGATGCCTCTGTATACTGCCTTATCATTGAGACCACCTCCTGCGCCTCCCCAGTCCCAGAGACAAAAACAGAAACATCATCAGCGTAGGCCACAACCTTCAAAGGAGGCTCACCAGCGATGCCCAAAAGGTACCCCACACAATGGTCCACTCTCTAGCCTTCTGATGAAGGGGTCGATTGCAAACACATATAGCAGAGGACTCAAAGGGCACCCCTGACGCACACCCGAGCCGACCACAAAGGGCTGCCCAACCCAACCATTAACCAGAGGAAAGCTTTCAGCCCCTTTGTACAAAATCTTGAGCCAATCAATGAAACCCCCCTCCAGGCCATATTTGCCAAGAAGGAGCCATAAGTACTCATGATTAACCCAATCAAAGGCTTTAGCCTGATCCAATGTCAGCTAAAATTTACCCCAACCAGCAGCCCTACAACGCTCCAAGGCCTCCCGGACAGCTAACACTGCTGAGAAAGTGCTTCTACCTTGGACCGAGCAGTGCTGGTGGTGGGATAACAAACTGCCTGCCACTGGTGATAATCGCCAGAAAAAAATCTTTGCCAGTATCTTTCTATCGACATTAAGAAGGCTAATGGGGCGCCAATTCCCAATCATCGAAGGATCTTTACCCTTTGACAGAAGGATCACTGCAGACTGCCTCATGGAGGGAGGGAGAGAACCCTCTTGCAAACAGCCATTAAAAACCTCCGCAAGGTAAGGAGCCAGGATCGTCTTAAAATATTTATAAAATTTGGCTGTCAAACCATCTGGCCCTGGCGTTTTCTTGATGGCCAGTTTATCAATAGCCTGGATTA
>CM055119.1:214041878-214149378 GCA_029206835.1 Rana muscosa
GGGTTCCCACCATCCCTGTGCTGAGTTCCCGGGTCTGTACACCCGCTGTGCCCATTATGAGGGGTTCCCACCATCCCTGTGCTGAGTTCCCGGGTCTGTACACCCGCTGTGCCCATTATGAGGGGTTCCCACCATCCCTGTGCTGAGTTCCTGGGTCTGTACACCCGCTGTGCCCATTATGAGGGGTTCCCACCATCCCTGTGCTGAGTTCCCGGGTCTGTACACCCGCTGTGCCCATTATGAGGGGTTCCCACCATCCCTGTGCTGAGTTCCCGGGTCTGTACACCCGCTGTGCCCATTATGAGGGGTTCCCTCCATCCCTGTGCTGAGTTCCCGGGTCTGTACACCCGCTGTGCCCATTATGAGGGGTTCTCACCATCCCTGTGCTGAGTTCCCGGGTCTGTACACCCGCTGTGCCCATTATGAGGGGTTCCCACCATCCCTGTGCTGAGTTCCCGGGTCTGTACACCCGCTGTGCCCATTATGAGAGGTTCCCACCATCCCTGTGCTGAGTTCCCGGGTCTGTACACCCGCTGTGCCCATTATGAGGGGTTCCCACCATCCCTGTGCTGAGTTCCCGGGTCTGTACACCCGCTGTGCCCATTATGAGGGGTTCCCTCCATCCCTGTGCTGAGTTCCTGGGTCTGTACACCTGCTGTGCCCATTATGAGGGGTTCCCACCATCCCTGTGCTGAGTTCCCGGGTCTGTACACCCGCTGTGCCCATTATGAGGGGTTCCCACCATCCCTGTGCTGAGTTCCCGGGTCTGTACACCCGCTGTGCCCATTATGAGGGGTTCTCACCATCCCTGTGCTGAGTTCCCGGGTCTGTACACCCGCTGTGCCCATTGTGTGTTGATATAGAAAAGGAAGATGAACTCATCAGACCACCCGGCCGCTGTCGCCGTCTCTGATTTATGAACTTCCCTCCGCTGTCCTCGTATTGATATTTCTGGAGAGGGAAGACGAGGCCGACACACAATTCTGAATTTCTAGTAAACAGATCGATGGCAGCAAATCAACCGCCAGATAAACGGCCGCCACGGGATTAAAGAAAATGTTTTTCTGACATTTATAGATATCAGATAAAACCATCAGAAGAGTGTAAATGATGGCGGAATGGGGGAGGGGAAATTAGAGTGTAAGCTCCTCTGTATAGAGACTGATGTGATGTGGGGGGGAGGGGACATTAGAGTGTAAGCTCCTCTGTATAGAGACTGATGTGATGTGGGGGGAGGGGACATTAGAGTGTAAGCTCCTCTGTACAGAGACTGATGTGATGTGGGGGGGAGGGGACATTAGAGTGTAAGCTCCTCTGTATAGAGACTGATGTGATGTGGGGGAGGGGACATTAGAGTGTAAGCTCCTCTGTATAGAGACTGATGTGATGTGGGGGGGGGGGGGGAGGGGACATTAGAGTGTAAGCTCCTCTGTATAGAGACTGATGTGATGTGTGGGGGAGGGGACATTAGAGTGTAAGCTCCTCTGTACAGAGAGTGATGTGATGTGGGGGGGGGGAGGGGACATTAGAGTGTAAGCTCCGCTGTATAGACACTGATGTGATGTGTGGGGGAGGGGACATTAGAGTGTAAGCTCCTCTGTATAGAGACTGATGTGATGGGGGGGGAGGGGACATTAGAGTGTAAGCTCCTCTGTATAGAGACTGATGTGATGTGGGGGAGGGGACATTAGAGTGTAAGCTCCTCTGTATAGAGACTGATGTGACTGTGGGGGGAGGGGACATTAGAGTGTAAGCTCCTCTGTACAGAGACTGATGTGATGTGTGGGGGAGGGGACATTAGAGTGTAAGCTCCTCTGTATAGAGACTGATGTGATGTGGGGGAGGGGACATTAGAGTGTAAGCTCCTCTGTATAGAGACTGATGTGATGTGGGGGGGAGGGGACATTAGAGTGTAAGCTCCTCTGTACAGAGACTGATGTGATGTGGGGGGGGGGGGGACATTAGAGTGTAAGCTCCTCTGTACAGAGAGTGATGTGATGTGGGGGGGGGGAGGGGACATTAGAGTGTAAGCTCCTCTGTATAGAGACTGATGTGATGTGATGTGGGGGGAGGGGACATTAGAGTGTAAGCTCCTCTGTACAGAGACTGATGTGATGTGGGGGAGGGGACATTAGAGTGTAAGCTCCTCTGTATAGAGACTGATGTGATGTGGGGGGAGGGGACATTAGAGTGTAAGCTCCTCTGTACAGAGACTGATGTGATGTGGGGGGAGGGGACATTAGAGTGTAAGCTCCTCTGTACAGAGACTGATGTGATGTGGGGGGAGGGGACATTAGAGTGTAAGCTCCTCTGTATAGAGACTGATGTGATGTGGGGGGAGGGGACATTAGAGTGTAAGCTCCTCTGTACAGAGACTGATGTGATGTGGGGGGGGGACATTAGAGTGTAAGCTCCTCTGTACAGAGACTGATGTGATGTGGGGGGGGGGGGACATTAGAGTGTAAGCTCCTCTGTATAGAGACTGATGTGATGTGTGGGGGAGGGGACATTAGAGTGTAAGCTCCTCTGTACAGAGACTGATGTGATCTGGGGGGGGAGGGGACATTAGAGTGTAAGCTCCTCTGTATAGACACTGATGTGACTGTGGGGGAGGGGACATTAGAGTGTAAGCTCCTCTGTATAGAGACTGATGTGATGTGGGGGGGAGGGGACATTAGAGTGTAAGCTCCTCTGTACAGAGACTGATGTGATGTGGGGGGGAGGGGACATTAGAGTGTAAGCTCCTCTGTACAGAGACTGATGTGATGTGGGGGAGGGGACATTAGAGTGTAAGCTCCTCTGTACAGAGACTGATGTGATGTGGGGGAGGGGACATTAGAGTGTAAGCTCCTCTGTACAGAGACTGATGTGATGTGGGGGGGAGGAGACATTAGAGTGTAAGCTCCTCTGTATAGAGACTGATGTGATGGGGGGGGAGGGGACATTAGAGTGTAAGCTCCTCTGTATAGAGACTGATGTGATGTGGGGGGGAGGGGACATTAGAGTGTAAGCTCCTCTGTACAGAGACTGATGTGATGTGGGGGGGGGACATTAGAGTGTAAGCTCCTCTGTATAGAGACTGATGTGATGTGGGGGGGAGGGGACATTAGAGTGTAAGCTTCTCTGTATAGAGACTGATGTGATGTGGGGGGAGGGGACATTAGAGTGTAAGCTCCTCTGTACAGAGACTGATGTGATGTGGGGGGAGGGGACATTAGAGTGTAAGCTCCTCTGTACAGAGACTGATGTGATGTGGGGGGAGGGGACATTAGAGTGTAAGCTCCTCTGTATAGAGACTGATGTGATGTGGGGGGAGGGGACATTAGAGTGTAAGCTCCTCTGTATAGAGACTGATGTGATGTGGGGGGGAGGGGACATTAGAGTGTAAGCTCCTCTGTACAGAGACTGATGTGATGTGAGGGGAGGGGACATTAGAGTGTAAGCTCCTCTGTACAGAGACTGATGTGATGTGGGGGGAGGGGACATTAGAGTGTAAGCTCCTCTGTATAGAGACTGATGTGATGTGGGGGGAGGGGACATTAGAGTGTAAGCTCCTCTGTATAGAGACTGATGTGATGTGGGGGGGAGGGGACATTAGAGTGTAAGCTCCTCTGGTACAGAGACTGATGTGATGGGGGGGAGGGGACATTAGAGTGTAAGCTCCTCTGTACAGAGACTGATGTGATGGGGGGGGGGACATTATAGTGTAAGCTCCTCTGTACAGAGACGGATGTGATGTGGGGGGGAGGGGACATTAGAGTGTAAGCTCCTCTGTACAGAGACTGATGTGATGTGGGGGAGGGGACATTAGAGTGTAAGCTCCTCTGTACAGAGACTGATGTGATGTGGGGGGGAGGGGACATTAGAGTGTAAGCTCCTCTGTACAGAGACTGATGTGATGTGGGGGGGGAGGGGACATTAGAGTGTAAGCTCCTCTGTACAGAGACTGATGTGATGTGGGGGGGGAGGGGACATTAGAGTGTAAGCTCCTCTGTATAGAGACTGATGTGATGTAGGGGGAGGGGACATTAGAGTGTAAGCTCCTCTGTATAGAGACTGATGTGATGTAGGGGGAGGGGACATTAGAGTGTAAGCTCCTCTATAGAGACTGATGTGATGTGGGGGGGGGACATTAGAGTGTAAGCTCCTCTGTATAGAGACTGATGTGATGTGGGGGAGGGGACATTAGAGTGTAAGCTCCTCTGTACAGAGACTGATGTGATGTGGGGGGAGGGGACATTAGAGTGTAAGCTCCTCTGTATAGAGACTGATGTGATGTGGGGGGGAGGGGACATTAGAGTGTAAGCTCCTCTGTACAGAGACTGATGTGATGTGGGGGGGAGGGGACATTAGAGTGTAAGCTCCTCTGTATAGAGACTGATGTGATGTGGGGGGAGGGGACATTAGAGTGTAAGCTCCTCTGTACAGAGACTGATGTGATGTGGGGGGGAGGGGACATTAGAGTGTAAGCTCCTCTGTATAGAGACTGATGTGATGTGGGGGGAGGGGACATTAGAGTGTAAGCTCCTCTGTACAGAGACTGATGTGATGTGGGGGGAGGGGACATTAGAGTGTAAGCTCCTCTGTACAGAGACTGATGTGATGTGGGGGGAGGGGACATTAGAGTGTAAGCTCCTCTGTACAGAGACTGATGTGATGTGGGGGGGAGGGGACATTAGAGTGTAAGCTCCTCTGTACAGAGACTGATGTGATGTGGGGGGGAGGGGACATTAGAGTGTAAGCTCCTCTGTACAGAGACTGATGTGATGTGGGGGGGAGGGGACATTAGAGTGTAAGCTCCTCTGTACAGAGACTGATGTGAGGTGGGGGGAGGGGACATTAGAGTGTAAGCTCCTCTGTATAGAGACTGATGTGATGTGGGGGGAGGGGACATTAGAGTGTAAGCTCCTCTGTACAGAGACTGATGTGATGTGGGGGGAGGGGACATTAGAGTGTAAGCTCCTCTGTATAGAGACTGATGTGATGTGGGGGGAGGGGACATTAGAGTGTAAGCTCCTCTGTATAGAGACTGATGTGATGTGGGGGGGAGGGGGACATTAGAGTGTAAGCTCCTCTGTACAGAGACTGATGTGATGTGAGGGGAGGGGACATTAGAGTGTAAGCTCCTCTGTACAGAGACTGATGTGATGTGGGGGGAGGGGACATTAGAGTGTAAGCTCCTCTGTATAGAGACTGATGTGATGTGGGGGGAGGGGACATTAGAGTGTAAGCTCCTCTGTATAGAGACTGATGTGATGTGGGGGGGAGGGGACATTAGAGTGTAAGCTCCTCTGGTACAGAGACTGATGTGATGGGGGGGAGGGGACATTAGAGTGTAAGCTCCTCTGTACAGAGACTGATGTGATGGGGGGGGGGACATTATAGTGTAAGCTCCTCTGTACAGAGACGGATGTGATGTGGGGGGGAGGGGGACATTAGAGTGTAAGCTCCTCTGTACAGAGACTGATGTGATGTGGGGGAGGGGACATTAGAGTGTAAGCTCCTCTGTACAGAGACTGATGTGATGTGGGGGGGAGGGGACATTAGAGTGTAAGCTCCTCTGTACAGAGACTGATGTGATGTGGGGGGGGAGGGGACATTAGAGTGTAAGCTCCTCTGTACAGAGACTGATGTGATGTGGGGGGGGAGGGGACATTAGAGTGTAAGCTCCTCTGTACAGAGACTGATGTGATGTGGGGGAGGGGACATTAGAGTGTAAGCTCCTCTGTACAGAGACTGATGTGATGTGGGGGGGGAGGGGACATTAGAGTGTAAGCTCCTCTGTATAGAGACTGATGTGATGTAGGGGGAGGGGACATTAGAGTGTAAGCTCCTCTGTATAGAGACTGATGTGATGTAGGGGGAGGGGACATTAGAGTGTAAGCTCCTCTATAGAGACTGATGTGATGTGGGGGGGGGACATTAGAGTGTAAGCTCCTCTGTATAGAGACTGATGTGATGTGGGGGAGGGGACATTAGAGTGTAAGCTCCTCTGTACAGAGACTGATGTGATGTGGGGGGAGGGGACATTAGAGTGTAAGCTCCTCTGTATAGAGACTGATGTGATGTGGGGGGGAGGGGACATTAGAGTGTAAGCTCCTCTGTACAGAGACTGATGTGATGTGGGGGGGAGGGGACATTAGAGTGTAAGCTCCTCTGTATAGAGACTGATGTGATGTGGGGGGAGGGGACATTAGAGTGTAAGCTCCTCTGTACAGAGACTGATGTGATGTGGGGGGGAGGGGACATTAGAGTGTAAGCTCCTCTGTATAGAGACTGATGTGATGTGGGGGGAGGGGACATTAGAGTGTAAGCTCCTCTGTACAGAGACTGATGTGATGTGGGGGGAGGGGACATTAGAGTGTAAGCTCCTCTGTACAGAGACTGATGTGATGTGGGGGGAGGGGACATTAGAGTGTAAGCTCCTCTGTACAGAGACTGATGTGATGTGGGGGGGAGGGGACATTAGAGTGTAAGCTCCTCTGTACAGAGACTGATGTGATGTGGGGGGGAGGGGACATTAGAGTGTAAGCTCCTCTGTACAGAGACTGATGTGATGTGGGGGGGAGGGGACATTAGAGTGTAAGCTCCTCTGTACAGAGACTGATGTGAGGTGGGGGGAGGGGACATTAGAGTGTAAGCTCCTCTGTACAGAGACTGATGTGATGTGGGGGGAGGGGACATTAGAGTGTAAGCTCCTCTGTACAGAGACTGATGTGATGTGGGGGGAGGGGACATTAGAGTGTAAGCTCCTCTGTACAGAGACTGATGTGATGTGGGGGGGAGGGGACATTAGAGTGTAAGCTCCTCTGTACAGAGACTGATGTGATGTGGGGGAGGGGACATTAGAGTGTAAGCTTCTCTGTACAGAGACTGATGTGATGTGGGGGGGAGGGGACATTAGAGTGTAAGCTCCTCTGTATAGAGACTGATGTGATGTGTGGGAGGGGACATTAGAGTGTAAGCTTCTCTGTACAGAGACTGATGTGATGTGGGGGGGAGGGGACATTAGAGTGTAAGCTCCTCTGTATAGAGATTGATGTGATGTGGGGGGAGGGGACATTAGAGTGTAAGCTCCTCTGTATAGAGACTGATGTGATGTGGGGGGGGAGGGGACATTAGAGTGTAAGCTCCTCTGTACAGAGACTGATGTGATGTGGGGGAGGGGACATTAGAGTGTAAGCTCCTCTGTACAGAGACTGATGTGATGTGGGGGGGAGGGGACATTAGAGTGTAAGCTCCTCTGTACAGAGACTGATGGGATTGGCTCAGTGATCTCTGTACAGCACTGTGGTATATGTCAGGGCTCTATAAAGGAGCGAATATGTATCTCTTGGCGCCCCCTATAGTGCCCCCCGGGATCAGTATTCGCGCTCTGACATCCTCTGATTGGTCGGTGAGCGGCTCAATCTTCAGACAATTGGCCTCGAATTGCCCCATGACGCTCCTAGACGCGGATTTATCTGCAATGTGTAAAGGGCGATCGATAGAAGCTCCTCCGCCGGGGAACACGAAGCAAATGGTTATTAATTTGCTCTTCTGTATAACGAGCGCCAGGCGAGGACGACTCCATCTACCAATCAGATTCCATCTGCTGCCCTATTAGCGCAGTGTGAACGATGGAAGGTCGCTACGGATTGGCTGCTGAGGGCTCTAAAATTTTAATGCATTTTCTAACCCTTGTACTGTGCGGGACGAGTGACGGCGATTGGTGGAGAATACAAATGAGGAGACAGACGCAGCGCACTCATCGCCTGTCCGCCGATCATAAGTCTTCCATGTAATCAGGGCAGTGCGCGGTCCCGGGACGATTGGACATCGGGATCAGTAAATTGGATGTGGAGAAGAGAACGAGGAGCGCCGGGATGTATGATGGAGGTTCAAGTCATTGCTTGTGTAGAAAATAACAGACGTCGCGTGAAACCTCCCAAAATTCCCATCCGTCCTCCGCGGCTGATCTGTGCGCAAAAAATACCCAATGAGTTCATTTATTTCATTCGTTAATTCCCATCAAACGTGACGCTCATTTTATTATATATATATACACACAGTATCTGACAAAAGTAAGTACACCCCTCAGTCCCATTCATGTGACAACACTGAAGAAATGACACTTTGCTACAATGTAAAGTAGTGAGTGTACACAGGGGGGGGAGTGTACACAGGGGGGGGGGGGAGTGTACACAGGGGGGGGGGGAGGAGTGTACACAGGGGGGAGGAGTGTACACAGGGGGGAGGAGTGTACACAGGGGGGGAGGAGTGCACACAGGGGGGAGGAGTGCACACAGGGGGGAGGAGTGCACACAGGGGGGAGGAGTGCACACAGGGGGGAGGAGTGCACACAGGGGAGAGGAGTGCACACAGGGGGGGAGGAGTGCACACAGGGGGGGAGGAGTGCACACAGGGGGAGGAGTGTACACAGGGGGGGGAGGAGTGTACACAGGGGGGGGGAGGAGTGTACACAGGGGGGAGGAGTGTACACAGGGGGGAGGAGTGCACACAGGGGGGAGGAGTGCACACAGGGGGGAGGAGTGCACACAGGGGGGAGGAGTGCACACAGGGGGGAGGAGTGCACACAGGGGAGAGGAGTGCACACAGGGGAGAGGAGTGTACACAGGGGAGAGGAGTGTACACAGGGGGGGAGGAGTGTACACAGGGGGGAGGAGTGTACACAGGGGGGGAGAGGAGTGTACACAGGGGGGGAGAGGAGTGTACACAGGGGGGGAGAGGAGTGTACACAGGGGGGGAGAGGAGTGTACACAGGGGGGAGAGGAGTGTACACAGGGGGGGAGAGGAGTGTACACAGGGGGGAGGAGTGTACACAGGGGGGAGGAGTGTACACAGGGGGAGGAGTGTACACAGGGGGAGGAGTGTACACAGGGGGGAGGAGTGTACACAGGGGGGAGGAGTGTACACAGGGGGAGGAGTGTACACAGGGGGGGAGGAGTGTACACAGGGGGGGAGGAGTGTACACAGGGGGGAGGAGTGTACACAGGAGGGAGGAGTGTACACAGGAGGGAGGAGTGTACACAGGAGGGAGGAGTGTACACAGGGGGAGGAGTGTACACAGGGGGGAGGAGTGTACACAGGGGGGGAGGAGTGTACACAGGGGGAGGAGTGTACACAGGGGGGGAGGAGTGTACAGATTGTATAACGGTGTAAATTTCCTCTCCCCTCAAAATAACTCAACACACAGCCATTAATGTCTAAACCGCTGGCAACAAAAGTCAGTACACCCCTAAGTGAAAATGTCCAAATTGGGCCCAAAGTGTCAATATTTTGTGTGGTCGCCATTATTTTCCAGCTCTGCCTTAACCCTCTTGGGCATGGAGGTCACCAGAGCTTCACAGGAAAAAGTGTCTGGTGTGTCCTATTAGATACGGCACCTCATCCCCATATAATAGCTAAAGGAAGAAGGATTGGGATTATAGCGGTGCCACCAAAAGTTAGTCAGCGTTTCTTTTTAAAAGAAGACGTAATTTATTGTACAGAGTATTCTTTTACACAATCTTGACAAAATATATTGATCAGTACATAATGTAATATAGTACACTGAATACAAATACAAAGCGAGTTATCCCAACATGGACCATGATGGGATCCTCGGTACCCTGATGTCTAGGAGTTCCAGCTTACGCATATAAATCATTATATATTCCTTTTATTTTGCATTGTAACTAAATGTTTGTTCTCTTTTGTAGAATCTTATTACATTGAATTTATACCATTCCCCTGAAGAAGCCAATGTTTTGGTGAAACATGTTGGGATAACTCGCTTTGTATTTGTATTCAGTGTACTATATTACATTATGTACTGATCAATATATTTTGTCAAGATTGTGTAAAAGAATACTCTGTACAATAAATTACGTCTTCTTTTAAAAAGAAACGCTGACTAACTTTTGGTGGCACCGCTATAATCCCAATCCTTCTTCCTTTAGCTAGAGCTTCACAGGTTGCCCCTGGAGTCCTCTTCCCCTCCCCCATGACGACATCACAGAGCTGGTGGATGTTGGAGACCTTGCGCTCCTCCACCTTCCGTTTAAGGATGTCCCACAGATGATCAATAGGGTTTAGGTCTGGAGACATGCTTGGCCAGTCCATCACCTTTACCCTCAGCTTCTTTAGCAAGGCAGTGGTGGTCTTGGAGGTGTGTTTGGGGTGGTTATCATGTTGGAATACTACCCTGCGGTCCAGTCTCTGAAGGGAGGGGATCATGCTCTGCTTCAGTATGTCACAGTACATGTTGGCATTCATGGTCCCCTCAATGATCTGTAGCCCCCCAGTGCCGGCAGCACTCATGCAGCCCCCAGACCATGACACTCCCACCACCATGCCTGACTGTAGGGAAGACACACTTGTCTTTGTCCTCCTCACCTGGTTGCCGCCCCACACGCCTGACACCATCTGACACCAAATATGTTTATCTTGGTCTCATCAGACCACAGGACAGGGTTCCAGTAATCCAGGTCCTTAGTCTGCTTGTCTTTCTTGTGCATCATCTTTAGAAGAGGCTTCCACGTCTTTATGGACCTTGCTTTGTGCACTGGTCCAAATCATTTGGTGAAGGGGGGATTATGGTGAGGGGGGGAGGGAGGGGGGATTATGGTGAGGGGGGGGATTAT
Source organism: Rana muscosa (assembly GCA_029206835.1). NCBI lineage: Eukaryota > Metazoa > Chordata > Amphibia > Anura > Ranidae > Rana > Rana muscosa. The sequence goes on from CM055119.1 coordinate 214,052,504, forward strand.
GATGTGGGGGGCGGGGGAGGGGGATTATGGTGTGGGGGGGAGGGGGGATTATGGTGGGGGGGGAGGGGGATTATGGTGTGGGGTTTGTTTTTCAGGGGTTGGGTTGGCCCCTTAGTTCCAGTGATGGGAACTCTTAAGGCATCGGAATACCAAGACATTTTGGACAATTTCATGGTCCCAACTTTGTGGGAGGAGTTTGGAGACGGCCCCTTCCTGTTCCAACATGACTGCCCACCAGGGCACAAAGCAAGGTCCATAAAGACATGGATGAGCGAGTTTGGGGTGGAGGAACTTGACTGACCTGCACAGAGTCCTGACCTCAACCCGATAGAACACCTTTGGGATGAATTAGATTGGAGACTGCGAGCCAGGCCTTCTCATCCAACATCAGTGCCTGACCTCACAAATGCTCTTCTGGAAGAATGGTCAAACATTCCCATAGACACCCTCCTAAACCTTGTGGACGGCCTTCCCAGAAGAGGTGAAGCTGTTATAGCTGCAAAGGGCGGGGCCAACTCAATATTGAACCCTCCGGACTAAGACTGGGGGGGCATTAAAGTTCATGTGTGTGTAAAGCAGTGTTAATTTAGTCGACTAAAATAAGACTAAAACTAAATTGAAATTTGACTTCAAAATGAACACTGGTCTATAGTGCATGTTCAGACCTCAATAAGATAAATAATAAGATATGAGATTTTTCATTCCAGAAGTATATAATGAGTTTGGAAATTGTAGAGAAATGTTAACTAATGAATTACAATTTAATTACACTCATTAGATTTTAGACGACTAAAATGTACTGGAGATTTAGTCGACTAAAACAATTGCAGAAGACTAAAATGGGACTAAAACTAAAATGTCATTTTAGTCCCAAGACTAAAAGTAAATCGAAATTTGCTGCCAAAATTAACACTGGTGTAAAGGCAGGTGTCCCAATACTTTTGGGAATAAAGTGTATATATTGTATACACAGACACACACACACACACACACACACACTTTTTATTTGTTTATACTGTACCATCAGACCTGATATGGATCGGTTATTGATCAGTAGAAAACACATTTATAAAATGGTTGCATGCGTTGTCTGGGTTAGGAGTGTATTCTGGAGACGCAGAGATGCCATTCACTCACAAAGCAATGTCTTGGCTCCGTCCTGCTGACAGGCGCTTGGTATCGGGTCCCTCAGGAAGATCTTATCTGTGTGTGAATGGCGTCATTATAGAGCAGATCACCTCCAGTGTGATCCTCCTATCAGATAAGAGAGGAGAAGAACTGGGTCCTCAGTCCCCGGGGCCCTAATCTTATCACTATGGGGGGCCACACTACAGATTTTACAGGCTGAAAAAAGTCAGCCCCCCCCTTTCACATCGGACCCCCCCCCCCACCTTTCTTTAGAGAGCCCCCCCCCTTCACATTGTCATCTTATAACAGACACCGGTGGGGTCCCTGAAGAGGTCCCCGGACGGATCTCTCCTCAGTTCATCTGCAGCGGTTTCCCCAGAACAGTCCTCGTCCCCGAGGAGATAATCCCATCAGATCCGATCATTAGACTCGCTTACATCCCGTCCCCATCACCGCTTCACATTCCACATTACCAACCAGCCGAAAGAGCAAAACATTCAAAACTTCACCAACTGCGCAACCCAGAGGGGGCAACAAGGGGGCGGCAGAGAGGATAAAGGGGCAGAGAGGGGTATTAGATAGATGTATGGGCGGCAAGAGGTATCCGAGAAGATATAGGAACAGAGAGGGGCATCAGAGTCTTGTGGGAGGCAGAGAGGGGCATCAAAGAGAATGTAGGGGGCAGAGGGGGGCATCAGAGAGGGTGTAGGGGTAGAGAGGGGCGTCCGAGAGGATGTAGGGATAGAGAGGGGCATCAGAGGGTGCAGGGATAGAGAGGGGCATCAGAGAGGCTGTATAGGGAGCAGAGAGTGGCATCAGAGAGAATGTAGGCGGCAGAGAGGGGCATCAAATGGGATGTAGGGGGCAGAGAGGGGCATCAGAGTAGGGGTAAAGAGGGGCATCAGAGGATGTAGGGGGCAGAGAGGGGCATCAGAGAGAATGTAGGGGGCAGAGGGGCGTCCGAGAGGATGTAGGGATAGAGAGGGGCATCAGAGAGGGTGCAGGGATAGAAGGGGCATCAGAGAGGGTGCAGGGATAGAGAGTGGCATCAGAGAGGCTGTATAGGGAGCAGAGAGTGGCATCAGAGAGAATGTAGGGGGTAGAGAGGGGCATCAGAGGGTGTAGGCAGCAGAGAGAGGCATCAAATGGGATGTAGGGGGCAGAGAGGGGCATCAGAGTAGGGGTAGAGAGGGGCATTAGAGGATGCAAGGGGCAGAGAGGAGCATCAGAGAGGGTGTAGGGGTAGAGAGGGGCATCAGAGAGGATTGTAGGGGGCAGAGAGGGGCATCAGAGGATGTATGTAGGGGGCAGAGAGGGGCACCAGAGAGGGGCATCAGAGAGGATGTAGGGGGCAGAGAGGGGCATCAGAGAGGATGTAGGGGGCAGAGAGGGGCATCAGAGGATGTATGTAGGGGGCAGAGAATGGCATCAGAGGATGTAGGGGGCAGAGAGGGGCATCAGAGGATGTAGGGGGCAGAGAGGGGCATCAGAGGATCTAGGGGCAGAGAGGGGCATCAGAGGATCTAGGGGCAGAGAGGGGCATCAGAGGATCTAGGGGTAGAGAGGGGCATCAGAGAGGATGTAGGGGGCAGAGAGGGGCATCAGAGAGGATGTAGGGGGCAGAGAGGGGCATCAGAGAGGATGTAAGGGGCATCAGAGAGGATGTAGGGGGCAGAGAGGGGCATCAGAGGATCTAGGGGCAGAGAGGGGCATCAGAGAGGGTGTAGGGGCAGAGAGGGGCATCAGAGAGGATGTAGGGGGCAGAGAGGGGCATCAGAGAGGGTGTAGGGGTAGAGGGGGTAGAGAGGGGCATCAGAGAGGATGTAGGGGGCAGAGAGGGGCATCAGAGAGGGTGTAGGGGGTAGAGAGGGGCATCAGAGAGGATGTATAGGGGGCAGAGAGGGGCATCATCAGAGAGGATGTATAGGGGGCAGAGAGGGGCATCAGGGTGGATGTAGGGGGCAGAGAGGGGCACATGAGGATGTAGGGGGCAGAGAGGGGCACATGAGGATGTAGGGGGCAGAGAGGGGCACATGAGGATGTAGGGGGCAGAGAGGGGCATCAGAGGATGTAGGGGGCAGAGAGGGGCATCAGAGGATGTAGGGGGCAGAGAGGGGCATCAGAGGATGTAGGGGGCAGAGAGGGGCATCAGAGAGGGTGTAGGGGTAGAGAGGGGCATCAGAGAGGATGTAGGGGTAGAGAGGGGCATCAGAGAGGATGTAGGGGTAGAGAGGGGCATCAGAGAGGATGTAGGGGGCAGAGAGGGGCATCAGAGAGGATGTAGGGGCATCAGAGGATGTAGGGGGCAGAGAGGGGCATCAGAGGATGTAGGGGGCAGAGAGGATGTAGGGGTAGAGATGGGGCATCAGAGGATGTAAGGGGCAGAGAGGGGCATCAGAGAGGATGTAGGGGGCAGAGAGGGGCATCAGAGGATGTAGGGGGCAGAGAGGGGCATCAGAGGATGTAGGGGGCAGAGAGGGGCATCAGAGGATGTAGGGGGCAGAGAGGGGCATCAGAGGATGTAGGGGGCAGAGAGGGGCATCAGAGGATGTAGGGGGCAGAGAGGGGCATCAGAGGATGTAGGGGGCAGAGAGGGGCATCAGAGGATGTAGGGGGCAGAGAGGGGCATCAGAGGATGTAGGGGGCAGAGAGGGGCATCAGAGGATGTAGGGGGCAGAGAGGGGCATCAGAGGATGTAGGGGGCAGAGAGGGGCATCAGAGGATGTAGGGGGCAGAGAGGGGCATCAGAGGATGTAGGGGGCAGAGAGGGGCATCAGAGGATGTAGGGGGCAGAGAGGGGCATCAGAGGATGTAGGGGGCAGAGAGGGGCATCAGGGGATGTAGGGTGCAGAGAGGGGCATCAGAGGATGTAGGGGGTAGAGAGGGGCATCAGAGGATGTAGGGGGCAGAGAGGGGCATCAGAGGATGTAGGGGGCAGAGAGGGGCATCAGAGGATGTAGGGGGCAGAGAGGGGCATCAGAGAGGATGTAGGGGCAGAGAGGGGCATCAGAGGATCTAGGGGCAGAGAGGGGCATCAGAGAGGGTGTAGGGGTAGAGAGGGGCATCAGAGAGGGTGTAGGGGTAGAGAGGGGCATCAGAGAGGATGTAGGGGGCAGAGAGGGGCATCAGAGAGGGTGTAGGGGTAGAGAAGGGCATCAGAGATGATGTAGGGGGCAGAGAAGGGCATCAGAGAGGATGTAGGGGCAGAGAGGGGCATCAGAGAGGATGTAGGGGGCAGAGAGGGGCATCAGAGAGGGTGTAGGGGTAGAGAGGGGCATCAGAGATTATGTAGGGGGCAGAGAAGGGCATCAGAGAGGATGTAGGGGGCAGAGAGGGGCATCAGAGAGGGTGTAGGGGTAGAGAGGGGCATCAGAGAGGGTGTAGGGGTAGAGAGGGGCATCAGAGAGGGTGTAGGGGTAGAGAGGGGCATAAGAGAGGATGTAGGGGGCAGAGAAGGGCATCAGAGAGGATGTAGGGGGCAGAGAGGGGCATCAGAGAGGGTGTAGGGGCAGAGAGGGGCATCAGAGAGGGTGTAGGGGTAGAGAGGGGCATCAGAGAGGGTGTAGGGGTAGAGAGGGGCATAAGAGAGGATGTAGGGGGCAGAGAGGGGCATCAGAGAGGATGTAGGGGGCAGAGAGGGGCATCAGAGAGGGTGTAGGGGTAGAGAGGGGCATCAGAGAGGGTGTAGGGGTAGAGAGGGGCATCAGAGAGGGTGTAGGGGTAGAGAGGGGCATCAGAGAGGGTGTAGGGGTAGAGAGGGGCATCAGAGAGGGTGTAGGGGTAGAGAGCGGCATCAGAGAGGATGTAGGGGGCAGAGAAGGGCATCAGAGAGGATGTAGGGGGCAGAGAAGGGCATCAGAGAGGATGTAGGGGGCAGAGAAGGGCATCAGAGAGGATGTAGGGGGCAGAGAAGGGCATCAGAGAGGATGTAGGGGGCAGAGAGGGGCATCAGAGAGGGTGTAGGGGTAGAGAGGGGCATCAGAGAGGGTGTAGGGGTAGAGAGGGGCATCAGAGAGGATGTATAGGGGGCAGAGAGGGGCATTAGAGAGGATGTATAGGGGGGCAGAGAGGGGCATCAGAGAGGGTGTAGGGGTAGAGAGGGGCATCAGAGGATGTAGGGGGCAGAGAGGGGCATCAGGGTGAATGTGGAGGCATCAAAGAAGATGCAGTGGACAATTAGAGATATAAAAATAGATGTCAGGGAAAAGGGTATCAAAACAAATATAGGGGCATCAGGATCGATGTTGGGGTATTAAGGGGCATCAGTGAATGCGGAAGGCAGCAAAGGGCATCAGATGGCTGGCGGAGCACCATCATTTACCCCTGCAGGACATGGTGTAACCCGCCCCGGTGCTCCGGTTGGGATGAAGGAACTCTCCAGTACAGAATGTGGATGATCTCCGGAAAACCGGCACCAACTATACAAGGGGGAACTCCGCAGTGCGATTTCTCTGCCATCCGAGGACAGGCGAATTATCAGACAATTCATCATTATCTGAACTAAAGAGGAATAAAATGGATTAAGAAAACTGCCGACGGCAAAGACGTTCCTGGAAGAGACGTGACGGTTCCACCAGAAATCCGCAATGTGGAGAAGTCATGACTGCAGCAAATCCTCCCCCACACAGATCGGAGGGGGAAGGGGGGTGTAGGAGCGGAGTTCCCCCTCACAGGAGAGGAACGGCAGGTGGGCCCCCCAATAATGAGGAGCAGAGACTTTTACATCTGAGAATCTCATGACAAAGACCATAGACCGGCCGATCTGATTGATCGCTGGACAGGTCCTCTTTAGATCACCATAGGACCCGTCTGATGGTGGTCCGGAGAGGAGAGGCCCATACACGCGCAGTGAAGTTACATTTTATTTTCCACAATAAGACACAAAAGTGTCCGACGCATTTCGCGGGCTCGCCAGTCCTTCGTCAGGGTCATCAGAGTCCATTATCAGCGGACGCAGTACAAGAACGCAGTTAGCAATCGGGTCATCAGAAAATAAAATTCTCCCAATAAGATGGCAGCAGGTGAAGAAGTTATAACACATTATAAAATGCCGCCATCTTATTAGAAGAATGGCGCGGCGCGGACATGGAGACGTCATCTATCTGAGATGAGCGCAGTGACATTAATGTTCCAGAAATAAACCGAGCAGCATGCAATCCGTCCGCAGAGCAGAGACGGGCGCCGCGTGTCCGGGGATTTAATAAGGAGGCCGATGAAGTGTCACTAATAAGGAAATATTCCCCTCATCGCCGGAGCCCGCCGCAGCGCAGGACGCCGAGCAGAGACGCCGCAGGTAGATGTCTCTCCATTTCACAGACATTTGTTGGAAGTAATTGGGGAGCGGGCGCTCCGGAGGAACATCTGCTGCCACTCCGGGGGGGGGGGGGAGCGGCGGCGCAGTGTGTCGCAGAGAGCGTCGTTCTGGTTAGAGTTTTGTCATCTTCCCGTATTCATTACAGGCGGAGATTAAATCCTCATTAGAGAGAATGGCGCTCCGTGCGACCGAGGATGACGTGTTCGGGGTGATGGATGGCGGTAGCGTGAGCGGTGACTAATGCGGCCAGACCTCGGATGAACCCGAAACCTGCAAAATCACACACCAGAGAGGACAACAGATTCTGACCTCAGGAATCCGTGACAGAGAAAAAGGGGGGCTCCCTGCAGAATAATGGGGTTCACCAGATCACCGGATCCAGGGGCTGAAGACGGCACCCCCTTGTACCCGGAGAGCCCACAAAACAAAATGTGAGGTTCCCCAAGTCCCTAAACCCATCAAGAGAAGAGAACGTGTAATCTGCTACGCCAACAGATCACCGGATCCCCTACTGTGGTCACCGGATCCCCTTCCGTGATCACCGGATCCAGGGGCGGAATACGGCACCCCCTTGTACCCGGAGAGCCCACAAAACAAAATGTGAGGTTCAATCCCTGCGCCCATCAAGGGGAGAGAAAGTAATCTGCTACGCCAATGGATCACCGGATCCCCTTCTGTGATCACCGGATCCGCTTCAGTGATCGCCGGATCCAGGGGCTGAAGACGGCACCCCGTGTACCCCGAGAGCTCACAAAACAAAATGTCCCGGTGAATCCCTGTGCCCATCAAGAGGAGAGCGTGTAATCTGCTACCACCAGATCCTTGTTCATGATCACCGGATCCGCTTCAGTGATCACCGGATCAAGGGGCAGAAGACGGCACCCCGTGTACCCCGAGAGCTCACAAAACAAAATGTCCCGGTGAATCCCTGCGCCCATCAAGGGGAGAGCGTGTAATCTGCTACCACCAGATCCTTGTTCATGATCACTGGATTCCGATTCTGAAGACGGCACCCCGTGTACCCCGATAGAATCTGGAGAGCTCAAAAGGCAAAACATGTTCCATTGGAATCCCGGTACCCATACAGAGGAGAAGGTGTAAACAGCTCTGCCACAGATCACCAGATCCTTGTCTGTGGTCACCGGATTCTCTTCTGTGGTCACCGGATCCAAAGAGCCCAAAAAACAAACATTTGCATTCACCACAACACAACCCAAGCTGTCCAACACCAACCCCCTCCCCCCCTCCCCCAAAGGGAATTCTTATCTCTTCTATATAAAGTAATCAGCGACTTTATTTCTTCGATAAATGGCGCCGTCAGCCCGGCCATGAAACAAATGGCGGTTTTTATATTCCACAGATGGCGGCGCTGAGCGGGCCGAGTCCTGAGAAGACGTCACTTCTATCCACTTCATGGGAAATTTATTCTGGCAGATTCCGGCAAGATGGACCTTAATGGAGGCCGTCCCCTCCCCCCCCCCCCCCCATTCATTGTCTGCAGATAAATCGCCGCTCTGCGATCCGTGCGCCACCATACATCCCATTACTGCAAATAAACGCCAAATAATTCTAATTTCAGAGCCGCCATTTGTCATCTAAATTCACACCGACCGAGGATCCTCCATGTATGTCAGGGTGTCATTGTCCTGAACCCCCAAGTGTCAGGGTGTCATTGTTCTGGACCCCCAAGTCTCAGGGTGTCATTGTTCTGGACCCCCAAGTGTCAGTGTGTCATTGTTCTGGATCCCCAAGTGTCAGGGTGTCATTGTTCTGGACCCCCAAGTGTCAGGGTGTCATTGTTCTGGACCCCCAAGTGTCAGGGTGTCATTGTTCTGGGACCCCCAAGTGTCAGGGTGTCATTGTTCTGGATCCCCAAGTGTCAGGGTGTCATTGTTCTGGACCCCCAAGTGTCAGGGTGTCATTGTTCTGGACCCCCAAGTGTCAGGGTGTCATTGTTCTGGACCCCCAAGTGTCAGGGTGTCATTGTTCTGGACCCCCAAGTGTCAGGGTGTCATTGTTCTGGATCCCCAAGTGTCAGGGTGTCATTGTTCTGGACCCCAAGTGTCAGGGTGTCATTGTTCTGGATCCCCAAGTGTCAGGGTGTCATTGTTCTGGACCCCAAGTGTCAGGGTGTCATTGTTCTGAGACCCCCAAGTGTCAGGGTGTCATTGTTCTGGGACCCCCAAGTGTCAGGGTGTCATTGTTCTGGACCCCCAAGTGTCAGGGTGTCATTGTTCTGGGACCCCCAAGTGTCAGGGTGTCATTGTTCTGGACCCCCAAGTGTCAGGGTGTCATTGTTCTGAGACCCCCAAGTGTCAGGGTGTCATTGTTCTGGGACACCCAAGTGTCAGGGTGTCATTGTTCTGGATCCCCAAGTGTCAGGGTGTCATTGTTCTGGGATCCCCAAGTGTCAGGGTGTCATTGTTCTGGGATCCCCAAGTGTCAGGGTGTCATTGTTCTGGGATCCCCAAGTGTTAGGGTGTCATTGTTCTGGATCCCCAAGTGTCAGGGTGTCATTGTTCTGGATCCCCAAGTGTCAGGGTGTCATTGTTCTGGACCCCCAAGTGTCAGGGTGTCATTGTTCTGGACCCCCAAGTGTCAGGGTGTCATTGTTCTGGACCCCCAAGTGTCAGGGTGTCATTGTTCTGGATCCCCAAGTGTCAGGGTGTCATTGTTCTGGACCCCAAGTGTCAGGGTGTCATTGTTCTGGATCCCCAAGTGTCAGGGTGTCATTGTTCTGGACCCCAAGTGTCAGGGTGTCATTGTTCTGAGACCCCCAAGTGTCAGGGTGTCATTGTTCTGGGACCCCCAAGTGTCAGGGTGTCATTGTTCTGGACCCCCAAGTGTCAGGGTGTCATTGTTCTGGGACCCCCAAGTGTCAGGGTGTCATTGTTCTGGACCCCCAAGTGTCAGGGTGTCATTGTTCTGAGACCCCCAAGTGTCAGGGTGTCATTGTTCTGGGACCCCCAAGTGTCAGGGTGTCATTGTTCTGGATCCCCAAGTGTCAGGGTGTCATTGTTCTGGGATCCCCAAGTGTCAGTGTGTCATTGTTCTGGGACCCCCAAGTGTCAGGGTGTCATTGTTCTGGGATCCCCAAGTGTCAGGGTGTCATTGTTCTGGGATCCCCAAGTGTCAGGGTGTCATTGTTCTGGGATCCCCAAGTGTCAGGGTGTCATTGTTCTGGGGCCCCCCAAGTGTCAGGGTGTCATTGTTCTGAGACCCCCCAAGTGTCAGGGTGTCATTGTTCTGGGGCCCCCCAAGTGTCAGGGTGTCATTGTTCTGGATCCCCAAGTGTCAGGGTGTCATTGTTCTGGGACCCCCAAGTGTCAGGGTGTCATTGTTCTGGGGCCCCAAGTGTCAGGGTGTCATTGTTCTGGGATCCCCAAGTGTCAGTGTGTCATTGTTCTGAGACCCCCCAAGTGTCAGGGTGTCATTGTTCTGAGACCCCCCAAGTGTCAGGGTGTCATTGTTCTGGGGCCCCCCAAGTGTCAGGGTGTCATTGTTCTGGGACCCCCAAGTGTCAGGGTGTCATTGTTCTGGGACCCCAAAGTGTCAGGGTGTCATTGTTCTGGGAAATGTCGGGGTGATGGGGAGGATTAGGGGTGAAATGTCGGGGTGATGGGGAGGATTAGGGGTGAAATGGGGTGATGGGGAGCATTAGAGGTGAAATGTCGGGGTGATGGGAAGGTGAAATGTCGGGGTGATGGGGAGGATTAGAGGTGAAATGTCGGGGTGATGGGGAGGATTAGGAGGTGAAATGTCGGGGTGATGGGAAGGATTAGAGGTGAAATGTCGGGGTGATGGGGAGGATTAGAGGTGAAATGTCGGGGTGATGGGGAGGATTAGGAGGTGAAATGTCGGGGTGATGGGAAGGATTAGAGGTGAAATGTCGGGGTGATGGGGAGGATTAGAGGTGAAATGTCGGGGTGATGGGGAGGATTAGAGGTGAAATGTCGGGGTGATGGGGAGGATTAGAGGTGAAATGTCGGGGTGATGGGGAGGATTAGAGGTGAAATGTCGGGGTGATGGGGAGGATTAGGAGGTGAAATGTCGGGGTGATGGGGGGGATTAGAGGTGAAATGTTGGGGTGATGGGAAGGTGAAATGTCGGGGTGATGGGGAGGATTAGAGGTGAAATGTCGGGGTGATGGGAGGATTAGAGGTGAAATGTCGGGGTGATGGGGAGGATTAGGTGAAATGTCGGGGTGATGGGGAGGATTAGAGGTGAAATGTCGGGGTGATGGGAAGGATTAGAGGTGAAATGTCGGGGTGATGGGAAGGATTAGGAGGTGAAATGTCTGGGTGATGGGGGGGGGATTAGAGGTGAAATGTCGGGGTGATGGGGAGGATTAGGAGGTGAAATGTCGGGGTGAGGGGAAGGTGAAATGTCGGGGTGATGGGGAGGATTAGAGGTGAAATGTTGGGGTGATGGGGAGGATTAGGGAGGTGAAATGTCGGGGTGATGGGGAGGATTAGAGGTGAAATGTCGGGGTGATGGGGAGGATTAGAGGTGAAATGTCGGGGTGATGGGAAGGCGAAATGTCGGGGTGATGGGGAGGATTAGAGGTGAAATGTCGGGGTGATGGGGAGGATTAGAGGTGAAATGTCGGGGTGATGGGAAGGTGAAATGTCGGGGTGATGGGAGGATTAGGAGGTGAAATGTCGGGGTGATGGGAGGATTAGAGGTGAAATGTCGGGGTGATGGGGAGGATTAGAGGTGAAATGTCGGGATGATGGGGAGGATTAGGAGGTGAAATGTCGGGGTGATGGGAGGATTAGAGGTGAAATGTCGGGGTGATGGGGAGGATTAGAGGTGAAATGTCGGGTTGATTGGGGGGATTAGAGGTGAAATGTCGGGGTGATGGGGAGGATTAGGAGGTGAAATGTCGCGTGATGGGAAGGTGAAATGTCGGGGTGATGGGAAGGTGAAATGTCGGGTGATGGGAGGATTAGGAGGTGAAATGTCGGGGTGATGGGAGGATTAGAGGTGAAATGTCGGGGTGATGGGGAGGATTAGAGGTGAAATGTCGGGGTGATGGGGAGGATTAGGAGGTGAAATGTCGGGGTGATGGGGAGGATTAGAGGTGAAATGTCGTGGTGATGGGAAGGTGAAATGTCGGGGTGATGGGGAGGATTAGGAGGTGAAATGTCGGGGTGATGGGAAGGTGAAATGTCGGGGTGATGGGAGTATTAGGAGGTGAAATGTCGGGGTGATGGGGAGGATTAGAGGTGAAATGTCGGGGTGATGGGGAGGATTAGAGGTGAAATGTCGGGGTGATGGGAAGGCGAAATGTCGGGGTGATGGGGAGGATTAGAGGTGAAATGTCGGGGTGATGGGGAGGATTAGAGGTGAAATGTCGGGGTGATGGGGAGGATTAGAGGTGAAATGTCGGGGTGATGGGAAGGTGAAATGTCGGGGTGATGGGAGGATTAGGAGGTGAAATGTCGGGGTGATGGGAGGATTAGAGGTGAAATGTCGGGGTGATGGGGAGGATTAGAGGTGAAATGTCGGGGTGATGGGGAGGATTAGGAGGTGAAATGTCGGGGTGATGGGAGGATTAGAGGTGAAATGTCGGGGTGATGGGAGGATTAGAGGTGAAATGTCGGGGTGATGGGAGTATTAGGAGGTGAAATGTCGGGGTGATGGGGAGGATTAGAGGTGAAATGTCGGGGTGATGGGGAGGATTAGAGGTGAAATGTCGGGGTGATGGGAAGGCGAAATGTCGGGGTGATGGGGAGGATTAGAGGTGAAATGTCGGGGTGATGGGGAGGATTAGAGGTGAAATGTCGGGGAGGATTAGAGGTGAAATGTCGGGGTGATGGGAAGGTGAAATGTCGGGGTGATGGGAGGATTAGGAGGTGAAATGTCGGGGTGATGGGAGGATTAGAGGTGAAATGTCGGGGTGATGGGGAGGATTAGAGGTGAAATGTCGGGGTGATGGGGAGGATTAGGAGGTGAAATGTCGGGGTGATGGGAGGATTAGAGGTGAAATGTCGGGGTGATGGGAGGATTAGAGGTGAAATGTCGGGGTGATGGGGAGGATTAGAGGTGAAATGTCGTGGTGATGGGAAGGTGAAATGTCGGGGTGATGGGAAGGTGAAATGTCGGGGTGATGGGAAGGTGAAATGTCGGGGTGATGGGGAGGATTAGGAGGTGAAATGTCGGGGTGATGGGAGGATTAGAGGTGAAATGTCGGGGTGATGGGGAGGATTAGAGGTGAAATGTCGTGGTGATGGGAAGGTGAAATGTCGGGGTGATGGGAAGGTGAAATGTCGGGGTGATGGGAGTATTAGGAGGTGAAATGTCGGGGTGATGGGAGGATTAGAGGTGAAATGTCGGGGTGATGGGAAGGATTTGCCGATAATTGCTCCTACAAATGGTAGATAATCCGGCGTCACGCCCGGACACGATCACCGGCTACGTCTCCTTTAAGCGCGGAGTGACAATGACGGGGAATTAAACGATTTTCTTCGGAAATTATGACACAAATCTCTCCATTTATCACCAATTAGAGGAGAAGAGAAAACGAGTTTTTTTCCTCCCACACAGCGCTGATTGCTCGCACGTCACCTTCCCCGCGCCGCGCTCTGCATTGTGCCGCGTTCCTGACGCCAGCGCTCCCAGCCGACAAGTGTTCTGGCAAACGCCCAGCAGGTTCCCGTCCGCCCACGGGCCGCCATTATCTCCCCGCATACATTATTATGGGATATGGGGGGGGGGACCGCCACCGAGAGAGAAAACTTCCCAAACTTCTCCAACACCGAACAATGGAATCTACACAACACCGGAAACTGCGAGCGTCAAATACAGAACTCAGCAATCATTATACATTGGGGAGGGGGAGGGGGGTAATTGGCTCATTGTCTTCCCATGGGGGTCACCTGGAGGAATGGCTCATTGTCATCCCATGGGGGACACCTGGAGGAATGGCTCATTGTCATCCCATGGGGGTCACCTGGAGGAATGGCTCATTGTCATCCCATGGGGGTCACCTGGAGGAATGGCTCATTGTCATCCCATGGGGGTCACCTGGAGGAATGGCTCATTGTCTTCTCATGGGGGTCACCTGGAGGAATGGCTCATTGTATTCTCATGGGGGTCACCTGGAGGAATGGCTCATTGTCATCCCATGGGGGTCACCTGGAGGAATGGCCCATTGTCTTCCCATGGGGGTCACCTGGAGGAATGGCTCATTGTCATCCCATGGGGGTCACCTGGAGGAATGGCTCATTGTCATCCCATGGGGGTCACCTGGAGGAATGGCTCATTGTCATCCCATGGGGGTCACCTGGAGGAATGGCTCATTGTCATCCCATGGGGGTCACCTGGAGGAATGGCTCATTGTCATCCCATGGGGGTCACCTGGGGGAATGGCTCATTGTCATCCCATGGGGGTCACATGGAGGAATGGCTCATTGTCTTCTCATGGGGGTCACCTGGAGGAATGGCTCATTGTCATCCCATGGGGGTCACCTGGAGGAATGGCTCATTGTCATCCCATGGGGGTCACCTGGAGGAATGTCTCATTGTCATCCCATGGGGGTCACCTGGAGGAATGTCTCATTGTCATCCCATGGGGGTCACCTGGGGGAATGGCTCATTGTCATCCCATGGGGGTCACCTGGAGGAATGTCTCATTGTCATCCCATGGGGGTCACCTGGAGGAATGGCTCATTGTCATCCCATGGGGGTCACCTGGGGGAATGGCTCATTGTCATCCCATGGGGGTCACATGGAGGAATGGCTCATTGTCTTCTCATGGGGGTCACCTGGAGGAATGTCTCATTGTCATCCCATGGGGGTCACCTGGAGGAATGGCTCATTGTCATCCCATGGGGGTCACCTGGGGGAATGGCTCATTGTCATCCCATGGGGGTCACATGGAGGAATGGCTCATTGTCTTCTCATGGGGGTCACCTGGAGGAATGGCTCATTGTCATCCCATGGGGGTCACCTGGAGGAATGTCTCATTGTCATCCCATGGGGGTCACCTGGGGGAATGGCTCATTGTCATCCCATGGGGGTCACATGGAGGAATGGCTCATTGTCTTCTCATGGGGGTCACCTGGAGGAATGTCTCATTGTCATCCCATGGGGGTCACCTGGAGGAATGGCCCATTTTCTTCTCATGGGGGGCACCTGGAGGAATGGCTCATCGTCATCCCCTCGGGGTAACTGGGCTAAAGACTCCATAAGAAAGAGAGAGGAGCAGCAAAGCACAATCACAACACAGGAACACCAACAGCCAATGGGAAGATCCGCGTGATCCCCTCTCCGTTTAAAACAGAAATGAATGGAAAAGCTTTTGAATAAAAACCTCACAAATACCTTTTTATGTTCATTTCTGTGAAGTGATCCCGATCTCTGTTCTTAGCTGCATAGGGGGCTTAGAGAGCTGGGGGGGGGAGAAACAGCAGCACACTGATCTGATGGCTGTTTCAACATAAATCTGACCATTGGAGGACATGCGGGGGGGGGGGGGGGTCAGCACAAGTCTTGGCCATTGGAGGACAGGCAGGCTGTGCGGGGGGGGGGGGGGTCAGCACAAGTCTTGGCCATTGGAGGACAGGCAGGCTGTTTTCCAGCACAGCCAGAAAACTGACCACGCTGGGAGGTATGAGCTCTCATGCTTAGTGTGGTCAGTTAGAAGTAGGAGAGTTACTGGCAGGATCACCGGGGGTTTCACACACAGGGGGTAATACAAGGAGAAGGGATCCTCTATAAGACAACAGACGGTACAGCAGAGACAGGTCAGGAATAGGAAATGTTGGGGGATGGGAAGGATTAGACATTCTATGACATTACGCCAATCATTTGACATCCAACTCGTTAGACGCCCCGCCCCTCCCCCTCCCCCTCCCTCCAATTGTTTGCTGCAAATATCTCACAAATGGTGGCGACACCGAGAGGACAGAACCTCCCAATGACCCGCCGGCGCAGACCGCTGCCAGATCCGCCACCTTCTTATCTGGAGTTCTAATTAAAGCGTCTGATGATTCTGAGAGAGTCCAGAGAGCGAAGCGCGGCGGATACACCGCTGACATCACCGCGGAAAAATGTCCGTCACGTGCGCCAGAAAACCGCGCCAACGCCGCTCGTGTTTACCAAATAATAGGCGGCCATGACACCGAACCCACCTATAAAACCAGGAATATGGAGATCACCAAAATAACCAAGCGGGGAGGAGCCGGGGGATGGGCAGTGTGGGAATGTACAGATTTGGGGGTGCAGTGTGGGGAGACGGGGGGATGGGCAGTGTGGGAATGTACAGATTTGGGGGTGCAGTGTGGGGAGACGGGGGGATGGGCAGTGTGGGAATGTACAGATTTGGGGGTGCAGTGTGAGGGGGATGGGCAGTGTGGGAATGCACAGATTTGGGGGTGCAGTGTGAATGTACAGATTTGGGGGTGCAATGTGAGGGGGATGGGCAGTGTGGGAATGTACATATTTGGGGGTGCAGTGTGGGGAGACGGGGGGATGGGCAGTGTGGGAATGTACAGATTTGGGGGTGCAGTGTGGGGAGACGGGGGGATGGGCAGTGTGGGAATGTACAGATTTGGGGGTGCAGTGTGGGGAGATGGGGGATGGGCAGTGTGGGAATGTACAGATTTGGGGGTGCAGTGTGAGGGGGATGGGCAGTGTAGGAATGAATGGATTTGGGGGTGCAGTGCAGAGTGGGGTGCAGTGTGAGGGGGATGGGCAGTGTGGGAATGTACAGATTTAGGGGTGCAGAGTGGGGTGCAGTGTGGGGAGATGGGCAGTGTGGAAATGTACAGATTTGGGGGTGCAGTGTGGGGAGACGGGGGATGGGCAGTGTGGGAATGTACGGATTTCGGGGTGCAGTGTGGGAATGTACAGATTTGGGGGTGCAGTGTAAGGAGACAGGGGATGGGCAGTGTGGGAATGTACAGATTTGGGGGTGCAGTGTGAGGGGGATGGGCAGTGTGGGAATGTACGGATTTGGGGGTGCAGTGTGGGGAGACGGGGGATGGGCAGTGTGGGAATGTACAGATTTGGGGGTGCAGTGCGGGGAGACGGGGGATGGGCAGTGTGGGAATGTACGGATTTGGGGGTGCAGTGTGAGGGGGATGGGCAGTGTGGGAATGTACAGATTTTAGGGTGCAGCGTGGGAATGTACGGATTTCGGGGTGCAGTGTGGGGAGACGGGGGATGGGCAGTGTGGGAATGTACGGACTTCGGGGTGCAGTGTGGGGAGACGGGGGATGGGCAGTGTGGGAATGTACAGACTTGGGGGTGCAGTGTGAGACGGGGGATGGGCAGTGTGGGAATGTACAGATTTGGGGGTGCAGTGTGAGGGGGATGGGCAGTGTGGGAATGTACGGATTTGGGGGTGCAGTGTGGGGGGATGGGCAGTGTGGGAATGTACAGATTTGGGGGTGTAGTGTGGGGAGACGGGGGATGGGCAGTGTGGGAATGTACGAATTTGGGGGTGCAGTGTGAGGGGGATGGGCAGTGTGGGAATGTACGGATTTGGGGGTGCAGTGTGAGGGGATGGGCAGTGTGGGAATGTACGGATTTGGGGGTGCAGTGTGAGGGGGATGAGCAGTGTGGGAATGTACAGATTTGGGGGTGCAGTGTGAGAATGTACGGATTTGGGGGTGCCGTGTGGGGAGACGGGGGATGGGCAGTGTGGGAATGTACGGATTTGGGGGTGCAGTGTGGGGAGACGGGGGATGGGCAGTGTGGGAATGTACAGATTTGGGGGTGCAGTGTGGGGAGATGGGGGATGGGCAGTGTGGGAATGTACAGATTTTGGGGTGCAGTATGAGGGGGATGGGCAGTGTGGGAATGTACGGATTTGGGGGTGCAGTGTGAGAATGTACGGATTTGGGGGTGCAGTGTGGGGAGACGGGCAGTGTGGGAATGTACGGATTTGGGGGTACAGTGTGAGGGGGATGGGCAGTGTGGGAATGTACGGATTTGGGGGTGCAGTGTGAGAATGTACGGATTTGGGGGTGCAGTGTGAGGGGGTGGGCAGTGTGGGAATGTACGGATTTGGGGGTGCAGTGTGAAGGATGGGCAGTGTGGGAATGTACGGATTTGGGGGTGCAGTGTGAGGGGGATGGGCAGTGTAGGAATGAATGGATTTGGGGGTGCAGTGCAGAGTGGGGTGCAGTGTGGGGAGACGGGGGATGGGCAGTGTGGGAATGTACAGATTTGGGGGTGCAGTGTGGGGAGACGGGGGATGGGCAGTGTGGGAATGTACGGATTTGGGGGTGCAGTGTGAGGGGGATGGGCAGTGTGGGAATGTACAGATTTTGGGGTGCAGCGTGGGAATGTACGGATTTCGGGGTGCAGTGTGGGGAGACGGGGGATGGGCAGTGTGGGAATGTACGGACTTCGGGGTGCAGTGTGGGGAGACGGGGGATGGGCAGTGTGGGAATGTACAGATTTGGGGGTGCAGTGTGAGGGGGATGGGCAGTGTGGGAATGTACGGATTTGGGGGTGCAGTGTGGGGGGATGGGCAGTGTGGGAATGTACAGATTTGGGGGTGTAGTGTGGGGAGACGGGGGATGGGCAGTGTGGGAATGTACGGATTTGGGGGTGCAGTGTGAGGGGGATGGGCAGTGTGGGAATGTACGGATTTGGGGGTGCAGTGTGAGGGGATGGGCAGTGTGGGAATGTACGGATTTGGGGGTGCAGTGTGAGGGGGATGAGCAGTGTGGGAATGTACAGATTTGGGGGTGCAGTGTGAGAATGTACGGATTTGGGGGTGCCGTGTGGGGAGACGGGGGATGGGCAGTGTGGGAATGTACGGATTTGGGGTTGCAGTGTGGGGAGACGGGGGATGGGCAGTGTGGGAATGTACAGATTTGGGGGTGCAGTGTGGGGAGATGGGGGATGGGCAGTGTGGGAATGTACAGATTTTGGGGTGCAGTATGAGGGGGATGGGCAGTGTGGGAATGTACGGATTTGGGGGTGCAGTGTGGGGAGATGGGCAGTGTGGGAATGTACAGATTTGGGGGTGCAGTGTGGGGAGACGGGGGATGGGCAGTGTGGGAATGTACGGATTTGGGGGTACAGTGTGAGGGGGATGGGCAGTGTGGGAATGTACGGATTTGGGGGTGCAGTGTGAGAATGTACGGATTTGGGGGTGCAGTGTGAGGGGGATGGGCAGTGTGGGAATGTACGGATTTGGGGGTGCAGTGTGAAGGGGATGGGCAGTGTGGGAATGTACGGATTTGGGGGTGCAGTGTGAGGGGGATGGGCAGTGTGGGAATGTACAGATTTGGGGGTGCAGTGTGAGAATGTACGGATTTGGAGGTGCAGTGTGAGGGGGATGGGCAGTGTGGGAATGTACGGATTTGGGGGTGCAGTGTGAAGGGGATGGGCAGTGTGAGAATGTACGGATTTGGGGGTGCAGTGTGAGAATGTACGGATTTGGGGGTGCAGTGTGAGGGGGATGGGCAGTGTGGGAATGTACGGATTTGGGGGTGCAGTGTGGGGAGACGGGGGATGGGCAGTGTGGGAATGTACAGATTTGGTAGTGCAGTGTGGGGAGATGGGGGATGGGCAGTGTGGGAATGTACAGATTTGGGGGTGCAGTGTGAGGGGGATGGGCAGTGTGGGAATGTACGGATTTGGGGGTGCAGTGTGGGGAGATGGGCAGTGTGGGAATGTACAGATTTGGGGGTGCAGTGTGGGGAGACGGGGGATGGGCAGTGTGGGAATGTACGGATTTGGGGGTGCAGTGTGAGGGAGATGGGCAGTGTGGGAATGTACGGATTTGGGGGTGCAGTGTGAGGGGGATGGGCAGTGTGGGAATGTACGGATTTGGGGGTGCAGTGTGAGGGGGATGGGCAGTGTGGGAATGTACAGATTTGGGGGTGCAGTGTGAGAATGTACGGATTTGGGGTGCAGTGTGAGGGGGATGGGCAGTGTGGGAATGTACGGATTTGGGGGTGCAGTGTGAGGGGGATGGGCAGTGTGGGAATGTACAGATTTGGGGGTGCAGTGTGAGGGGGATGGGCAGTGTGGGAATGTACAGATTTGGGGGTGCAGTGTGAGAATGTACGGATTTGGGGTGCAGTGTGAGGGGGATGGGCAGTGTGGGAATGTACGGATTTGGGGGTGCAGTGTGAGGGGGATGGGCAGTGTGGGAATGTACAGATTTGGGGGTGCAGTGTGAGAATGTACGGATTTGGGGTGCAGTGTGAGGGGGATGGGCAGTGTGGGAATGAATGAATTCGGCCTCTGGTGAAGCGTGGCCACCTAGGGGTTAAGGTTGGTATTACAGGTCCCCAGGGGGATAAAGAGAACCCGTCACGTATAAGGCGGGCGCAGTCACTGGGAGGGGCCACGGCTCGTCCAATAACATGCAGGAACTCGGGATTACTTTCTGTCATTATCAGCCTGGCGGGAGATCATGTTGTGTCTGAGCACACGGCTGCCTCGGCATTCAGTCACATGACCCGGAACGCGGATTATGGAAGTCACGTATAATTCCCCCCCAACACACAATGTGTCGAATGATAAATCCCTCCATATACCATACAATCTGATTGTACAATCTCCTCCATATACCATACAATCTGATTGTACAATCCATGTCTCTCCCATCCCATATTGGCAATACAGCCGGGGAAACAAGTTTTGAGAATGACACAAATATTAACGGTCACAAAGTTTGGTGCCTCGGTGTTCATGATACTCCGGAATGTTATGAAGAGCGATCAGATGAATGAAGTCGCTCTTTGCCATGAAAATGAACTTCGTCCCACAAAAAACATTTCCACTGCGTTTGAGAAGAAGGATTCGGGGCGCCAAAGAAAGTCCAGCAAGCGTCAGCAACGTCTTCTACAGGTGAATCAGCTGCAGGATGGGGGCACCACCAGTGCAGAGAGGGGGGGATGGGGGCACCACCAGTGCAGAGAGGGGGGGATGGGGGCACCACCAGTGCAGAGAGGGGGATGGGGGCACCACCAGTGCAGAGAGGGGGGATGGGGGCACCACCAGTGCAGAGAGGGGGGGATGGGGGCACCACCAGTGCAGAGAGGGGGGGAATGGGGGCACCACCAGTGCAGAGAGGGGGGGATGGGGGCACCACCAGTGCAGAGAGGGGGGTTGGGGGCACCACCAGTGCAGAGAGGGGGGTGGGGGCACCACCAGTGCAGAGAGGGGGGATGGGGGCACCACCAGTGCAGAGAGGGGGATGGGGGCACCACCAGTGCAGAGAGGGGGGGATGGGGGCACCACCAGTGCAGAGAGGGGGGGATGGGGGCACCACCAGTGCAGAGGGGGGGATGGGGGCACCACCAGTGCAGAGGGGGGGGGTTGGGGGCACCACCAGTGCAGAGAGGGGGGATGGGGGCACCACCAGTGCAGAGAGGGGGGATGGGGGCACCACCAGTGCAGAGAGGGGGGGATGGGGGCACCACCAGTGCAGAGAGGGGGGTTGGGGGCACCACCAGTGCAGAGAGGGGGGGTGGGGGCACCACCAGTGCAGAGAGGGGGGTGGGGGCACCACCAGTGCAGAGAGGGGGGATGGGGGCACCACCAGTGCAGAGGGGGGGGCACCACCAGTGCAGAGGGGGGGGGTGAGTGCAGAGTGGAGGGGGTTGGGGGCACCACCAGTGCAGAGAGGGGGGGTGGGGGCACCACCAGTGCAGAGAGGGGGGTGGGGGCACCACCAGTGCAGAGAGGGGGGTGGGGGCACCACCAGTGCAGAGAGGGGGGATGGGGGCACCACCAGTGCAGAGGGGGGGATGGGGGCACCACCAGTGCAGAGGGGGGGCACCACCAGTGCAGAGGGGGGCACCACCAGTGCAGAGAGGGGGCACCACCAGTGCAGAGGGGGGGGGGGTTGGGGGCACCACCAGTGCAGAGAGGGGGGGATGGGGGCACCACCAGTGCAGAGAGGGGGGTTGGGGGCACCACCAGTGCAGAGAGGGGGGATGGGGGCACCACCAGTGCAGAGAGGGGGGATGGGGGCACCACCAGTGCAGAGAGGGGGGATGGGGGCACCACCAGTGCAGAGGGGGGGATGGGGGCACCACCAGTGCAGAGAGGGGGGGATGGGGGCACCACCAGTGCAGAGAGGGGGGGTGGGGATGGGGGCACCACCAGTGCAGAGGGAGGGGGGTTGGGGGCACCACCAGTGCAGAGAGGGGGGATGGGGGCACCACCAGTGCAGAGAGGGGGGATGGGGGCACCACCAGTGCAGAGAGGGGGGATGGGGGCACCACCAGTGCAGAGGGGGGGATGGGGGCACCACCAGTGCAGAGAGGGGGGGATGGGGGGCACCACCAGTGCAGAGAGGGGGGGTGGGGATGGGGGCACCACCAGTGCAGAGGGAGGGGGGTTGGGGGCACCATCAGTGCAGAGAGGGGGGATGGGGGCACCACCAGTGCAGAGAGGGGGGGATGGGGGCACCACCAGTGCAGAGGGGGGGGAATGGGGGGCACCACCAGTGCAGAGAGGGGGGATGGGGGCACCTCCAGTGCAGAGAGGGGGGGATGGGGGCACCACCAGTGCAGAGAGGGGGGTGGGGGCACCACCAGTGCAGAGAGGGGGATGGGGGCACCACCAGTGCAGAGAGGGGGATGGGGGCACCACCAGTGCAGAGAGGGGGATGGGGGCACCACCAGTGCAGAGAGGGGGATGGGGGCACCACCAGTGCAGAGAGGGGGGATGGGGGCACCACCAGTGCAGAGAGGGGGGGATGGGGGCACCACCAGTGCAGAGAGGGGGGGTGGGGGCACCACCAGTGCAGAGAGGGGGATGGGGGCACCACCAGTGCAGAGAGGGGGATGGGGGGCACCACCAGTGCAGAGAGGGGGATGGGGGCACCACCAGTGCAGAGAGGGGGGATGGGGGCACCACCAGTGCAGAGAGGGGGGGATGGGGGCACCACCAGTGCAGAGAGGGGGGGGATGGGGGCACCACCAGTGCAGAGAGGGGGGGGATGGGGGCACCACCAGTGCAGAGAGGGGGGGATGGGGGCACCACCAGTGCAGAGAGGGGGGGATGGGGGCACCACCAGTGCAGAGAGGGGGGGATGGGGGCACCACCAGTGCAGAGAGGGGTGATGGGGGCACCACCAGTGCAGAGAGGGGGGGATGGGGGCACCACCAGTGCAGAGAGGGGGGGATGGGGGCACCACCAGTGCAGAGAGGGGGATGGGGGGCACCACCTGTGCAGAGGGGGGATGGGGGCACCACCAGTGCAGAGAGGGGGGGTTGGGGGCACCACCAGTGCAGAGAGGGGGGGTTGGGGGCACCACCAGTGCAGAGGGGGGGGGTTGGGGGCACCACCAGTGCAGAGGGGGGGGGTTGGGGGCACCACCAGTGCAGAGAGGGGGGATGGGGGCACCACCAGTGCAGAGGGGGGGATGGGGGCACCACCAGTGCAGAGGGGGGGATAGGGGCACCACCAGTGCAGAGGGGGGGCACCACCAGTGCAGAGGGGGGGCACCACCAGTGCAGAGGGGGGGCACCACCAGTGCAGAGGGGGGGCACCACCAGTGCAGAGGGGGGGTTGGGGGCACCACAAGTGCAGAGAGGGGGGATGGGGGCACCACCAGTGCAGAGAGGGGGGGATGGGGGCACCACCAGTGCAGAGGGAGGGGGGTTGGGGGCACCACCAGTGCAGAGAGGGGGGGATGGGGCACCACCAGTGCAGAGAGGGGGGATGGGGGCACCACCAGTGCAGAGAGGGGGGATGGGGGCACCACCAGTGCAGAGAGGGGGGGATGGGGGCACCACCAGTGCAGAGAGGGGGGATGGGGGCACCACCAGTGCAGAGAGGGGGGGATGGGGGCACCACCAGTGCAGAGGGGGGGGATGGGGGGCACCACCAGTGCAGAGGGGGGGGGTGAGTGCAGAGGGGGGGATGGGGGCACCACCAGTGCAGAGGGAGGGGGGTTGGGGGCACCACCAGTGCAAAGAGGGGGGATGGGGGCACCACTAGTGCAGAGAGGGGGGATGGGGGCACCACCAGTGCAGAGAGGGGGGGATGGGGGCACCACCAGTGCAGAGGGGGGGGGGAATGGGGGCACCACCAGTGCAGAGGGGGGAATGGGGGGGCACCACCAGTGCAGAGAGGGGGGGGATGGGGGCACCACCAGTGCAGAGAGGGGGGGATGGGGGCACCACCAGTGCAGAGAGGGGGATGGGGGCACCACCAGTGCAGAGAGGGGGATGGGAGCACCACCAGTGCAGAGGGGGGGGGGGGGTGGGGGGCACCACCAGTGCAGAGGGGGGGGGGTGAGTGCAGAGGGGGGGGGGGTTGGGGGCACCACCAGTGCAGAGAGGGGGTGGGGGCACCACCAGCGCAGAGAGGGGGGGATGGGGGCACCACCAGTGCAGAGAGGGGGGTTGGGGGCACCACCAGTGCAGAGAGGGGGGGTTGGGGGCACCACCAGTGCAGAGAGGGGGGATGGGGGCACCACCAGTGCAGAGGGGGGATGGGGGCACCACCAGTGCAGAGGGGGGGGGGGTAGGGGCACCACCAGTGCAATGGGGGGGGGCACCACCAGTGCAGAGGGGGGGTTGGGGGCACCACCAGTGCAGAGGGGGGGAGGGGGTTGGGGGCACCACCAGTGCAGAGAGGGGGGATGGGGGCACCACCAGTGCAGAGAGGGGGGGATGGGGGCACCACCAGTGCAGAGGGGGGGGGAATGGGGGGCACCACCAGTGCAGAGAGGGGGGGATGGGGGCACCACCAGTGGAGAGGAGGGGGGACAGGGGCACCACCAGTGCAGAGGGGGAGGGATGGGGGCACCACCAGTGCAGAGAGGGGGATGGGGGCACCACCAGTGCAGAGAGGGGGATGGGGGCACCACCAGTGCAGAGGGGGATGGGGGCACCACCAGTGCAGAGAGGGGGGGATGTGGGCACCACCAGTGCAGAGAGGGGGGGATGTGGGCACCACCATTGCAGAGGGGGGGATGGGGGCACCACCAGTGGAGAGGAGGGGGGACAGGGGCACCACCAGTGCAGAGGGGGAGGGATGGGGGCACCACCAGTGCAGAGAGGGGGATGGGGGCACCACCAGTGCAGAGAGGGGGATGGGGGCACCACCAGTGCAGAGGGGGATGGGGGCACCACCAGTGCAGAGAGGGGGGGGATGTGGGCACCACCAGTGCAGATCTTGCTCAGGAATGGCGGCAGGCGGGTGGGAGGACATCGGCACGCACAGCGAGGAGAAGACTTTTGGTCGATGGTTCGGTGTCCAGAAGAGCAGCAAAGAAGCCGCTTCTCTCCAGGGAAACATGGGGGACAGACGGATATTCTGCAAGAGGTCCAGGGATTGGATGCTGAGGACTGGGGGGGGGGGGGGGGAGTCATTTTCTCTGATGAATCCCCTTCGGATTGTTGGGGCATCTGGAAAAAAGCTGTGTCCGGAGAAGAAAAGGTGACACCACCAGCAGGCCGGTGTCACCCGGAGACCATGAATGAAGAACGGAACTTCTCCCGATCATCATAGAAGAGTTCAATGAGGATCGATGTCTTCTCCAGCAGGGCGGAGCTCCTCCTTGTCATAAAGTGAGAACGAAGTGGTTTGGGGAAAAAAAACATGGAAATTTTAGGTCCATGGCCAGGAAACTCTCCAGACCTTAATCCCATTGAGACCTTGTGGTAAATCCCCAAGAGGCGGCGGAACAAAAAAAAACACAAAAACCCAAATTCTGACAAACTCCAAACCTTGATTACGGAAGAATAGGGGGGGGGGGGGCATCAGTCAGGATGTGGCCCAGAAGATGAGTGACAACATGCCGGGGGGGGATGGGGGGGGATTAGAGAGATCAGGAAGAAGAAGGGTCAGCACTGTAAATATTGACTCTTTCCATAAACTTCATGTCATTGTCAGTGAAATCCTCGGACACGTCTGGAATGCTGTAATTATAATTCCGTATCCCATAGTAACATCGGACACAAAGATCTGACAACACCGAGGCGGCGGAAGACTTTGGTGACAATTCATATTTGTGTCATTCTCAAAACTTTTGGTCACGGCTGTACAAAGTCTGGAGGGGATCGTACAATCGGATTGGAATGTCTGTAGCCACTTGTAGATGGAGGTGTTGGATGGAATTACATACGTTGTCCGGTTGGGGGGAGGAGGAAGCAGACGGGTCACGGGGTCAGTAGAGGTGTCACTTCGGGTCTGATGCCCGGAGGAAATCTTCTTATACCCGGGCCGGCCACACACACAGCTGCAGCGCAATCCCATTGTGCTTGGAGACGGTGGGGGGTCCGGGGTGGGCGGGGTCTGCAGAATACGGCTCCCTCTGGGGTCCGCTCTTCAGTTATGGACGGAGACGGTGGGGGGTCCGGGGTGGGCGGGGTCTGCAGAATACGGCCCCTTTGGGGTCCACTCTTCAGTTATGGACGGAGATGGTGGGGGGGTCCGGGGTGGGTGGGGTCTGCAGAATACGGCTCCCTCCGGGGTCCCCTCTTCAGTTCTGGTTGGAGAAGGTGGGGGGGTCCGGGGTGGGCGGGGTCTGCAGAATACGGCTCCCTCTGGGGTCCGCTCTTCAGTTATGGACGGAGACGGTGGGGGGTCCGGGGTGGGCGGGGTCTGCAGAATACGGCCCCTCTGGGGTCCGCTCTTCAGTTATGGCCGGAGACGGTGGGGGGTCCAGGGGGGCGGGGTCTGCAGAATACGGCTCTCTCCGGGGTCCCCTCTTCAGTTCTAGTTGGAGAAGGTGGGGGGGTCCGGGGTCTGCAGAATACGGCTCCCTCCGGGGTCCCCTCTTCAGTTATAGCCGGAGACGGTGGGGGGTCCAGGGGGGCGGGTCTGCAGAATACAGCTCCCTCCGGGGTCCCCTCTTCAGTTCTGGTTGGAGAAGGTGGGGGGGGTCCGGGGTCTGCAGAATACGGCTCCCTCCGGGGTACCCTCTTCAGTTATGGCCGGAGACGGTGGGGGGTCCAGGGGGGCGGGGTCTGCAGAATACAGCTCCCTCCGGGGTCCCCTCTTCAGTTCTAGTTGGAGAAGGTGGGGGGTCCGGGGTCTGCAGAATACGGCTCCCTCCGGGGTCCCCTCTTCAGTTCTGGTTGGAGAAGGTGGGGGGGTCCGGGGTCTGCAGAATACAGCTCCCTCCGGGGTCCCCTCTTCAGTTCTAGTTGGAGAAGGTGGGGGGTCCGGGGTCTGCAGAATACGGCTCCCTCCGGGGTCCCCTCTTCAGTTCTGGTTGGAGAAGGTGGGGGGGTCCGGGGTCTGCAGAATACAGCTCCCTCCGGGGTCCCCTCTTCAGTTCTGGTTGGACACGGCAGGGTTTCGGAGCGGTCAGCCTCTGCAGGACGCGGTTGGAATGCGGCTCCCACCGGGTCGGCTCCACCATTGTGCTTTGTGCGGATTGTTTTCTGCAGTGTGAAGGAGTCTCTATTAGCATAGCGGACAATAATGACATTATACCGAGGACCCCGGACTGTCACCGATCTCCCAAGTCTGCCACCAGACGGCGCTCTACATCACTACGTGACACAGACTCCACCCCTATCTGTAACCATTGTACTGACCATGCCGAGTACATAGCAGTGGAAAGTTGGGCATTTGGTGGCCTGCAATTCCCGTCTCTCGGTCAGACCTCGTATGGGGGATGGGGGGACGGGGCTCCATATGCTACTGATATTAATTAGCACTGCAGGGCAGACTGCTGCAGGTCCAGCCACTCTTTGCTGCTGCCGATCAATGTGATTTTAGTTCTCAGCCAATCAGAAGACAGACATTCCTGGCAATCCCATGTCACGTGAGAAGCTTCTCCACCAATTAGGAATTGGCACCCCCAGCTCCCCCCAGAAAATCACCAAAACCCGAAAATTCTCAGAAAAAAAAACCCGTCATCCAATAAAAAGGTCTAATTTCTCCATTCCACAACCAATCAAAATCCGATCTGCTGAGGTCAGACCTCTACAGGGCGATGGTGATTACTGAATGTGATGATCAATAAGTGATCACCTGACAGATCTCTATAACATCAATAGAACAATTTCTCTGCCCTGTGGAGGTCATTTCCCCTCTCCTCCGACCTCTCCACCTTTGACCTCTGACCTCTCCTCATCTCTACCTTTGACCTCTCCTCCTCACCTCTGACCTCTCCTCATCTCTACCTTTGACCTCTCCACCTTTGACCTCTGACCTCTCCTCATCTCTACCTTTGACCTCTCCTCCTCACCTCTGACCTCTCCACCTTTGACCTCTGACCTCTCCTCATCTCTACCTTTGACCTCTCCTCCTCACCTCTGACCTCTCCCCTCTCCTCCGACCTCTCCCCCTTTGACCTCTCCCCTCTCCTCCGACCTCTCCCCCTTTGACCTCTCCCCCTTTGACCTCTCCCCCTTTGACCTCTCCACCTTTGACCTCTGACCTCTCCTCATCGCTACCTTTGACCTATCAATAGCTATGATCAAGCACTAAGCTTTAGTGCGAAACGCGTCAGTTTGTACCCTGTTTGCTGTGGCATGTATCCTGTGTTTTTTTATCTACAATAAAAGCAACAAGTTGTTTGGAGTGCGGCTGTCCAGAAATTCTTCCTTCACTTTGCAGCATCCTGTGCATTGCCAGCACCCGTGGCTTCAGATCTGGTGAAGAGGTTTTTGCAATCAGTATCCTTGAGCGGTGACTCCCTTTCCCTACCTCCTCACCTCTGACCTCTCTCCTTCTCGCTTCTACCTTTGACCTATCCTCCTCTCCCCTGACCTCTCCTCTCCCCTGACCGATGACCCGGCATCTCCAGTATTCCGGCGCACTCTGCTGGAAATCCTATTCACACGACAGCAGACAGAACCTGAAGAATCAGCAGCCGCCGTCTCCCCAATCCGCCTCCTGACCACCGAGACACTCCCCCCGAGCGCCAACTGTCACTTTATGTCAGCCGTGACCAATCAGGAGAGACAGAGCTGACACACCCGCATCATCAACCGCCATACTACCTGCCACATTTATCAAACTGAAAATCATGTCATGTGGGCAACACAAACACTTCCTATTTCAGGCAACTGTTCCAGTCACTATGCACACTGCAGCAGTGTGGATCCAGAAGAAGCAGAAAACACAGAGCCGACACATTGCACCCGCTACAATGTTGATAAACAATGTTACTTTGTATCTCTCTCTCTCCTGTCTGATCAATGTTTATAAACAATGTTACTTTGTATCTCTCTATCTCCCTTCTGATCAATGTTTATAAACAATGTTACTTTGTATCTCTCTCTCTCCTGTCTGATCAATGTTTATAAACAATTGGGGCCGAAACAACGAATCGATTACTATTTTTATAATCGATTAATCGGACAGCAACATAATGGGGTTAAACAAACTAAAATGAACCCTTTATAGTAGAAAAAGAGCAAATCTCTACTGTAAATAATACTTTCACTGTCCCACAGTAAAAAAATTAACCCCTCACAGTAGCGATTATTTGCTCTTTTTGTACTATACAGTAAAAGGGCCAATTTTAGTTTTTTTTACCCCATTATGATACTAAATATCTCAGGCCGGGTCACTCCTCTGTGTGTTTTTTGGTGTTTTTTGCAGAAACACACTGCAGGTCATTTACCGTTTTTTTCAGCCGCTGTGTATTTGGAAAGGGGAACGGATTTTTTTCAACGCAAAACGGTGCTTTTTTGGTTCAATAGACTTCAATGGAGAAGCTGCAGAAAAGCGTGTAATGCGTTTTGCAGAAATTTGGGTTTAATCTTCCCAACAACAAATTGGCCAAAAAAAAGCATAAAAATCTGCAAAAACGCAGCAAAATCACATGCGCAAAAATGCACGGCGCAAAGCAATGCAGAAACGGATGAAAAGCAAACTGCAGAGGTGTGTGCCGAGTCTTGTGCCGGCCAGACGGGTCAATTTCCAGACGAGAATATTAATACGAAAAATCTTTGTACATTCGCTGAATGAAAGATTTGAAATTTTCACTTTGCTTTTAACATTCAGTTTTAAAATGAATGTCATTTCTGAATGAAAACCACAAACACCGTCTGAGAATTCCTTTCACCGAAAAGTTTTCTATTTCTAAATTTTCCCGTCACTGAAAAGAAACCTCTATTTGACCCCCACTAATGATTAGAAAATTGAACGAAGTTCTTATAATGATACATTGTTTTTGTGTGACCAGAATATAATATATTAGTTCTGTTTGAAAATCTGAAAAACGGTCTTCAAATTTTTTTATTTAAAGAAAAAAAAAAAAAAGTTACGGCCTTTCCCACGTGCGGACCGGATGTCCGTATTTCACCCGTCCGTTTTCGGATGGAAAAGGGACATTCATTGGTCCCTATGAGATCGCGGGTGTCGGCGGATGAACATGCGCTGACCCCCGATCTCCTCCGTCTCCGCAATACTCCGATTCTGCAGACGGAGGAAAATCCTACTTTTCCATCCATCTGCAAAGCGGATCAGATGAACGCGGACAGACGGTCCCCCCATAGAGGAGAGCGGAGATCTGACAGGGCGGTCCCTGCACAGTGTGAGGGGACCACCCTGTTATCCGCCGGCTCAGCGGGGATCAGTGCACCGATCCTCACTGAGCAAGCGGAGGTTCACGGGGCGGATCATCACGGGTCCATCCCGTGTGAAAGGGGCCCTTAAAGTGGAAGTAAACCCTCCTATCATTTTCAGCCAAAGAAGCCGCCATCTTGGCCTCTGTTTAATCTTCAACTGCCATGATGCTGCACATGTGATCAGTTATGACACCAGCCATTGGATGGTTTGACAGTTTGGTTGAGAGCACAACCTATGTGACAGTTGGCATTCCCGGCATGCAACTTCTTTTTGAAACTGTTAAATCGATGGGTTTACTTCCACTTTAATCTCGGAGTCTGATATTTACCAGATTCAACCTCCCAATAGTATCTCTTCTCTCTGATCTTCTCGGAGTGGATGAGAGATTTTGCTCCCTGACCATATAAGTTGGTTATTTATATTCACCAATTCATAGAGATATTTAAAAATAAACAACCTTTTTTTTTTTTACTTTACATATGTAGCGTCCTCCCCAATTTAGGGGGCGCTATGTTCAAATTTAGGGGTTACTCTGAGCCGATAGTTGGGCTCAGACTGTTGATTTCCTAAAAACTTGCTTCTCCTCTGGTGTGATATTGCCCTGGCTGCAGTGTTCCCTGTTGCCTGTGGGTGGCACTGTAATCTCCGGCTCATGTAGAACCACAGGGGAGTATTGCAACACCATTGGGTGTCCTCTCTCGGCAGCTGTGCAGTGGGCGTGGTCGACCCGCTGTGCATGCTGGGAGAGGATACTTAAGGGGCAGACGCCTATAGGCGTGAGGCGATTCCAGGGGGACCCCCGAGGAGATCCAGGGGACCCCTTGGTCCTGTTCGGCATGTGCGTGTGTTTCGGTCTCGGGCACCTATAGCCTGAGGCTGCATTGCTGCAGGTAGATCCAGCAGCTTTGGCTGAGGCCTACACAAGAAAAGGAGTCCCGGGGTACCCAGGTGAGGGGTGACCCGCCCTGAAAGAGAGGAAGCCGGGGGAGGATCGGTCCCAAGGGGATTAGTGAAAGATTGGGTGTCTCGGGAGAGGCCTGGTTACCTGTCGGCGGGAAGGATTCCTGTCCGCCAAAAGCCCGGAAATGTGTCTCACTGGCACCTAAGGACTAATTATCACTAGGCCGGGAAGTTCGGGACTTAAGGATTCTGAGGTAGAGGATCTCCTGATCGTATCCCAGGGAAATCACGAGTAGCTGTTTCGTGCTCCACACCGGCTGCTAGGACCGCTCTAAAAGAGACTATCCGGGAGAGAAAAACCCACTCAGGCTTGAGTGGCGACGAGTGTTGCTTAAAGCGGAGCTCCGCCTGAAAAAAAAAATATTAGAAGCCAGCAGATACAGCTACAGCAGCTGCTGACTTTTAATAAATGGACACTTACCTGTCCTGGAGTCCAGCGACGTCCGTAGCAGAGGAGGAGCGATCGCTCATCACTCTGCTGCCCCCACCGCCATCCTCGGTGAGGGAACCAGGAAGTGAAGCCCTGCGGCTTCACTGCCCGGTTCCCTACGGCGCATGCGCGAGTCACGATGCGCCGTTCTGATTCGTCCTCCTGTGTTCTGGGAGCCGAGTGTCTCCCAGAACACTACGGGAAGTCTGGGGGAAGTGACGTGCTTCCTGCAGATTCCCGGAGAGAGGACTCCCGGATGTGGGTGAAAATACCTGTCTTAGAGGTATCTGCACCCCCCTCCCCCCTGAAAGGTGTCAATTGTGACAACTGAGGGGGGGGGGTTCCGATGAGCGGAAGTTTCACTTTAGGGTGGAGCTCCGCTTTAAGTGTTGCGTGCCTGAACCTTCCCCTTCTTGTCATTTCTACTCTCTCTTCCAAGTTTTGCTTCAAGAAAAGAATAAAATCTTCCTTCTTAGGTTTTACACCGGTGTGGACAACATTGGCTTTATTACCGAGGGACTTCCGCCTAGATAACTGAGACCGGGGGTCCACTCTGGGGAGGAAACTCGCCGCAAGGCCCAAAAATCCAACACCCCTCACCTCTCCGTACCGGGAGCTGGACACCGGGCAAGTAGCAGGTGTGCCTCTCTGCCAAGAAGGACGGAGAGGAAGGGTCTGTGTGCTACATAGTAACTAAATTATACACCACACCTCTTTTTTTTAAGGTTATCAACTGATTAATCGAAACAATAAATTGGCCAACTAATCGATTATGAAAATAATCGTTAGTTGCAGCTCTATAAACAATGTTTCTTTGTATCTCTCTGTCCTGTCTGTTCAATGTTTATAAAAATGTTTACATTGTATCTCTCTAGCCCCTGTCCGATCAATGTTTATAAACAATGTTACTTTGTATCTCTCTCTCCTGTCTGATCAATCTTTATAAACAATGTTCCTTTGTATCTCTCTCTCCTGTCTGATCAATGTTTATAAACAATGTTACTTTGTATCTCTCTATCTCCCGTCTGATCAATGTTTATAAAGAATGTTACTTTGTATCTCTCTATCTCCCGTCTGATCAATGTTTATAAACAATGTCACTTTGTCAGAGGGTATCCTGGTCACCACATTACGATGACCTCCACCGTCAGCAGATTTTCGGATTTCCCCGGTTTGGGTCCATTCAGGAAGGAGGGGGATATAATAAAACAAGAGAGTGACCCGGGTAGTATATAAAGCCGCCCTGGGAGATATAACACCACGTCCTCCCAGACACTCCCTGGACTCGGCATGGATGGCAGAAGTCGGAATACCCCTTTAAGTTGAAGGCAATGCCATGTGGTGAGGTGGAGAAGCCTCGTACCTCTGTGCCCGATTGTGGAATATGAACATTTCTGTATGGATGGGGGGGGGGGGCAGTGTATTATCTGCTCCTCATATCTCACACAGGTCCGGGGTGGATGATGACAGTGACCCCCCCTCCTCCCCCGACAGAGAAGACAATCCCCATCAGATCATCTGCAGATCAATATTCCCGGGAGGACGACTCTCATCCTATTCCCGGGAAAGTCAGGCTGTGATGATGTCACAGAGGAGAGGCTCCACCTGCTGGGGATCCACTGCAACTGCGAGTTCTGCAGTCTCTTCAATCCTCTCATATCCCCGGCTGTCATCAGACGCCCCCTATAGGATGAGTTCACCGTAACCCATAGCAACCACCCCCCTGGGGGCTACTGAGCGCTATCAGTTATCACTCCGCATTGTCATTACATGAGATCCTACATATATCACCAACATAGACCGGAGCGCAGTATTCTCCCCTATAATACAGATACATGAGATCCTACATATATCACCAACATAGACCGGAGCGCAGTATTCTCCCCTATAATACAGATACATGAGATCCTACATATATCACCAACATAGACCGGAGCGCAGTATTCTCCCCTATAATAGATACATGAGATCCTACATATATCACCAACATAGACCGGAGCGCAGTATTCTCTCCTATAATAGATACATGAGATCCTA
This sequence comes from Rana muscosa, assembly GCA_029206835.1. NCBI lineage: Eukaryota > Metazoa > Chordata > Amphibia > Anura > Ranidae > Rana > Rana muscosa. Next base: position 214,085,845 of record CM055119.1, read on the forward strand.
CATATATCACCAACATAGACCGGAGCGCAGTATTCTCTCCTATAATAGATACATGAGATCCTACATATATCACCAACATAGACCGGAGCGCAGTATTCTCCCCTATAATACAGATACATGAGATCCTACATATATCACCAACATAGACCGGAGCGCAGTATTCTCCCCTATAATACAGATACATGAGATCCTACATATATCACCAACATAGACCGGAGCGCAGTATTCTCCCCTATAATAGATACATGAGATCCTACATATATCACCAACATAGACCGGAGCGCAGTATTCTCTCCTATAATAGATACATGAGATCCTACATATATCACCAACATAGACCGGAGCGCAGTATTCTCTCCTATAATACAGATACATGAGATCCTACATATATCACCAACATAGACCGGAGCGTAGTATTCTCCCCTATAATAGATACATGAGATCCTACATATATCACCAACATAGACCGGAGCGCAGTATTCTCTCCTATAATACAGATACATGAGATCCTACATATATCACCAACATAGACCGGAGCGTAGTATTCTCCCCTATAATAGATACATGAGATCCTACATATATCACCAACATAGACCGGAGCGCAGTATTCTCCCCTATAATACAGATACATGAGATCCTACATATATCACCAACATAGACCGGAGCGCAGTATTCTCTCCTATAATAGATACATGAGATCCTACATATATCACCAACATAGACCGGAGCGTAGTATTCTCTCCTATAATAGATACATGAGATCCTACATATATCACCAACATAGACCGGAGCGCAGTATTCTCCCCTATAATACAGACACATGAGATCCTACATATATCACCAACATAGACCGGAGCGTAGTATTCTCTCCTATAATAGATACATGAGATCCTACATATATCACCAACATAGACCGGAGCGTAGTATTCTCTCCTATAATACAGATACATGAGATCCTACATATATCACCAACATAGACCGGAGCGCAGTATTCTCTCCTATAATACAGACACATGAGATCCTACATATATCACCAACATAGACCGGAGCGTAGTATTCTCTCCTATAATACAGATACATGAGATCCTACATATATCACCAACATAGACCGGAGCGTAGTATTCTCTCCTATAATACAGATACATGAGATCCTACATATATCACCAACATAGACCGGAGCGCAGTATTCTCTCCTATAATACAGATACATGAGATCCTACATATATCACCAACATAGACCGGAGCGTAGTATTCTCTCCTATAATACAGATACATGAGATCCTACATATATCACCAACATAGACCGGAGCGCAGTATTCTCTCCTATAATACAGATACATGAGATCCTACATATATCACCAACATAGACCGGAGCGCAGTATTCTCTCCTATAATACAGATACATGAGATCCTACATATATCACCAACATAGACCGGAGCGCAGTATTCTCTCCTATAATACAGATACATGAGATCCTACATATATCACCAACATAGACCGGAGCGCAGTATTCTCTCCTATAATACAGATACATGAGATCCTACATATATCACCAACATAGACCGGAGCGCAGTATTCTCTCCTATAATACAGATACATGAGATCCTACATATATCACCAACATAGACCGGAGCGCAGTATTCTCTCCTATAATACAGACACAGGAGATCCTACATATATCACCAACATAGACCGGAGCGTAGTATTCTCCCCTATAATACAGATACATGAGATCCTACATATATCACCAACATAGACCGGAGCGCAGTATTCTCCCCTATAATACAGATACATGAGATCCTACATATATCACCAACATAGACCGGAGCGTAGTATTCTCCCCTATAATACAGATACATGAGATCCTACATATATCACCAACATAGACCGGAGCGCAGTATTCTCTCCTATAATACAGATACATGAGATCCTACATATATCACCAACATAGACCGGAGCGTAGTATTCTCTCCTATAATACAGACACATGAGATCCTACATATATCACCAACATAGACCGGAGCGCAGTATTCTCTCCTATAATACAGACACATGAGATCCTACATATATCACCAACATAGACCGGAGCGCAGTATTCTCTCCTATAATACAGACACATGAGATCCTACATATATCACCAACATAGACCGGAGCGTAGTATTCTCTCCTATAATAGATACATGAGATCCTACATATATCACCAACATAGACCGGAGCGCAGTATTCTCTCCTATAATACAGACACAGGAGATCCTACATATATCACCAACATAGACCGGAGCGCAGTATTCTCTCCTATAATAGATACATGAGATCCTACATATATCACCAACATAGACCGGAGCGTAGTATTCTCTCCTATAATAGATACATGAGATCCTACATATATCACCAACATAGACCGGAGCGTAGTATTCTCTCCTATAATACAGATACATGAGATCCTACATATATCACCAACATAGACCGGAGCGCAGTATTCTCTCCTATAATACAGATACATGAGATCCTACATATATCACCAACATAGACCGGAGCGCAGTATTCTCTCCTATAATAGATACATGAGATCCTACATATATCACCAACATAGACCGGAGCGTAGTATTCTCTCCTATAATAGATACATGAGATCCTACATATATCACCAACATAGACCGGAGCGCAGTATTCTCTCCTATAATACAGATACATGAGATCCTACATATATCACCAACATAGACCGGAGCGTAGTATTCTCTCCTATAATACAGACACAGGAGATCCTACATATATCACCAACATAGACCGGAGCGTAGTATTCTCTCCTATAATAAAGATACATGAGATCCTACATATATCACCAACATAGACCGGAGCGTAGTATTCTCTCCTATAATACAGACACATGAGATCCTACATATATCACCAACATAGACCGGAGCGTAGTATTCTCTCCTATAATACAGATACATGAGATCCTACATATATCACCAACATAGACCGGAGCGCAGTATTCTCTCCTATAATACAGACACATGAGATCCTACATATATCACCAACATAGACCGGAGCGCAGTATTCTCCCCTATAATACAGATACATGAGATCCTACATATATCACCAACATAGACCGGAGCGCAGTATTCTCCCCTATAATACAGATACATGAGATCCTACATATATCACCAACATAGACCGGAGCGCAGTATTCTCTCCTATAATACAGATACATGAGATCCTACATATATCACCAACATAGACCGGAGCGCAGTATTCTCTCCTATAATACAGATACATGAGATCCTACATATATCACCAACATAGACCGGAGCGCAGTATTCTCCCCTATAATACAGACACATGAGATCCTACATATATCACCAACATAGACCGGAGCGCAGTATTCTCCCCTATAATACAGACACATGAGATCCTACATATATCACCAACATAGACCGGAGCGCAGTATTCTCTCCTATAATACAGATACATGAGATCCTACATATATCACCAACATAGACCGGAGCGTAGTATTCTCTCCTATAATACAGATACATGAGATCCTACATATATCACCAACATAGACCGGAGCGTAGTATTCTCTCCTATAATACAGATACATGAGATCCTACATATATCACCAACATAGACCGGAGCGCAGTATTCTCCCCTATAATAGATACATGAGATCCTACATATATCACCAACATAGACCGGAGCGCAGTATTCTCTCCTATAATACAGATACATGAGATCCTACATATATCACCAACATAGACCGGAGCGCAGTATTCTCCCCTATAATACAGACACATGAGATCCTATATATATCACCAACATAGACCGGAGCGCAGTATTCTCCCCTATAATACAGATACAAGAGATCCTACATATATCACCAACATAGACCGGAGCGCAGTATTCTCTCCTATAATAGATACATGAGATCCTACATATATCACCAACATAGACCGGAGCGTAGTATTCTCTCCTATAATACAGACACAGGAGATCCTACATATATCACCAACATAGACCGGAGCGTAGTATTCTCTCCTATAATAGATACATGAGATCCTACATATATCACCAACATAGACCGGAGCGTAGTATTCTCTCCTATAATAGATACATGAGATCCTACATATATCACCAACATAGACCGGAGCGTAGTATTCTCTCCTATAATACAGATACATGAGATCCTACATATATCACCAACATAGACCGGAGCGCAGTATTCTCCCCTATAATACAGATACATGAGATCCTACATATATCACCAACATAGACCGGAGTGTAGTATTCTCTCCTATAATAGATACATGAGATCCTACATATATCACCAACATAGACCGGAGCGCAGTATTCTCCCCTATAATACAGACACATGAGATCCTACATATATCACCAACATAGACCGGAGCGTAGTATTCTCTCCTATAATACAGACACAGGAGATCCTACATATATCACCAACATAGACCAGAGCGTAGTATTCTCTCCTATAATACAGACACATGAGATCCTACATATATCACCAACATAGACCGGAGCGCAGTATTCTCCCCTATAATACAGATACATGAGATCCTACATATATCACCAACATAGACCGGAGCGTAGTATTCTCTCCTATAATACAGATACATGAGATCCTACATATATCACCAACATAGACCGGAGCGCAGTATTCTCTCCTATAATAGATACATGAGATCCTACATATATCACCAACATAGACCGGAGCGTAGTATTCTCTCCTATAATAGATACATGAGATCCTACATATATCACCAACATAGACCGGAGCGTAGTATTCTCTCCTATAATACAGATACATGAGATCCTACATATATCACCAACATAGACCGGAGCGCAGTATTCTCCCCTATAATAGATACATGAGATCCTACATATATCACCAACATAGACCGGAGCGCAGTATTCTCCCCTATAATACAGATACATGAGATCCTACATATATCACCAACATAGACCGGAGCGTAGTATTCTCTCCTATAATACAGACACATGAGATCCTACATATATCACCAACATAGACCGGAGCGCAGTATTCTCCCCTATAATACAGACACATGAGATCCTACATATATCACCAACATAGACCGGAGCGTAGTATTCTCTCCTATAATACAGACACATGAGATCCTACATATATCACCAACATAGACCGGAGCGCAGTATTCTCTCCTATAATACAGACACATGAGATCCTACATATATCACCAACATAGACCGGAGCGCAGTATTCTCTCCTATAATAGATACATGAGATCCTACATATATCACCAACATAGACCGGAGCGCAGTATTCTCTCCTATAATACAGACACATGAGATCCTACATATATCACCAACATAGACCGGAGCGCAGTATTCTCTCCTATAATACAGATACAAGAGATCCTACATATATCACCAACATAGACCGGAGCGCAGTATTCTCTCCTATAATACAGATACATGAGATCCTACATATATCACCAACATAGACCGGAGCGCAGTATTCTCTCCTATAATAGATACATGAGATCCTACATATATCACCAACATAGACCGGAGCGTAGTATTCTCCCCTATAATACAGACACATGAGATCCTACATATATCACCAACATAGACCGGAGCGCAGTATTCTCCCCTATAATACAGATACAAGAGATCCTACATATATCACCAACATAGACCGGAGCGTAGTATTCTCTCCTATAATACAGATACATGAGATCCTACATATATCACCAACATAGACCGGAGCGCAGTATTCTCTCCTATAATACAGACACATGAGATCCTACATATATCACCAACATAGACCGGAGCGTAGTATTCTCTCCTATAATACAGACACATGAGATCCTACATATATCACCAACATAGACCGGAGCGTAGTATTCTCTCCTATAATACAGATACATGAGATCCTACATATATCACCAACATAGACCGGAGCGTAGTATTCTCTCCTATAATAGATACATGAGATCCTACATATATCACCAACATAGACCGGAGCGTTGTATTCTCTCCTATAATAGATACATGAGATCCTACATATATCACCAACATAGACCGGAGCGCAGTATTCTCTCCTATAATACAGATACATGAGATCCTACATATATCACCAACATAGACCGGAGCGCAGTATTCTCTCCTAGAATACAGACACATGAGATCCTACATATATCACCAACATAGACCGGAGCGTAGTATTCTCCCCTATAATACAGATACATGAGATCCTACATATATCACCAACATAGACCGGAGCGCAGTATTCTCCCCTATAATACAGATACATGAGATCCTACATATATCACCAACATAGACCAGAGCGCAGTATTCTCCCCTATAATACAGATACATGAGATCCTACATATATCACCAACATAGACCAGAGCGTAGTATTCTCTCCTATAATACAGACACATGAGATCCTACATATATCACCAACATAGACCGGAGCGCAGTATTCTCCCCTATAATACAGATACATGAGATCCTACATATATCACCAACATAGACCGGAGCGCAGTATTCTCCCCTATAATACAGATACATGAGATCCTACATATATCACCAACATAGACCGGAGCGCAGTATTCTCTCCTATAATACAGACACATGAGATCCTACATATATCACCAACATAGACCGGAGCGCAGTATTCTCCCCTATAATACAGATACATGAGATCCTACATATATCACCAACATAGACCGGAGCGCAGTATTCTCCCCTATAATACAGATACATGAGATCCTACATATATCACCAACATAGACCGGAGCGTAGTATTCTCTCCTATAATGGATACATGAGATCCTACATATATCACCAACATAGACCGGAGCGTAGTATTCTCCCCTATAATAGATACATGAGATCCTACATATATCACCAACATAGACCGGAGCGCAGTATTCTCTCCTATAATACAGATACATGAGATCCTACATATATCACCAACATAGACCGGAGCGCAGTATTCTCCCCTATAATACAGATACATGAGATCCTACATATATCACCAACATAGACCGGAGCGCAGTATTCTCCCCTATAATACAGATACATGAGATCCTACATATATCACCAACATAGACCGGAGCGTAGTATTCTCTCCTATAATACAGACACATGAGATCCTACATATATCACCAACATAGACCGGAGCGCAGTATTCTCCCCTATAATACAGATACATGAGATCCTACATATATCACCAACATAGACCGGAGCGTAGTATTCTCTCCTATAATACAGATACATGAGATCCTACATATATCACCAACATAGACCGGAGCGCAGTATTCTCCCCTATAATACAGATACATGAGATCCTACATATATCACCAACATAGACCGGAGCGTAGTATTCTCCCCTATAATACAGATACATGAGATCCTACATATATCACCAACATAGACCGGAGCGTAGTATTCTCTCCTATAATACAGATACATGAGATCCTACATATATCACCAACATAGACCGGAGCGCAGTATTCTCCCCTATAATACAGATACATGAGATCCTACATATATCACCAACATAGACCGGAGCGTAGTATTCTCTCCTATAATGGATACATGAGATCCTACATATATCACCAACATAGACCGGAGCGTAGTATTCTCCCCTATAATAGATACATGAGATCCTACATATATCACCAACATAGACCGGAGCGCAGTATTCTCTCCTATAATACAGATACATGAGATCCTACATATATCACCAACATAGACCGGAGCGCAGTATTCTCCCCTATAATACAGATACATGAGATCCTACATATATCACCAACATAGACCGGAGCGCAGTATTCTCCCCTATAATACAGACACATGAGATCCTACATATATCACCAACATAGACCGGAGCGCAGTATTCTCTCCTATAATACAGATACATGAGATCCTACATATATCACCAACATAGACCGGAGCGCAGTATTCTCCCCTATAATACAGATACATGAGATCCTACATATATCACCAACATAGACCGGAGCGTAGTATTCTCTCCTATAATGGATACATGAGATCCTACATATATCACCAACATAGACCGGAGCGTAGTATTCTCCCCTATAATAGATACATGAGATCCTACATATATCACCAACATAGACCGGAGCGCAGTATTCTCCCCTATAATACAGACACATGAGATCCTACATATATCACCAACATAGACCGGAGCGCAGTATTCTCTCCTATAATACAGATACATGAGATCCTACATATATCACCAACATAGACCGGAGCGTAGTATTCTCCCCTATAATAGATACATGAGATCCTACATATATCACCAACATAGACCGGAGCGCAGTATTCTCTCCTATAATACAGATACATGAGATCCTACATATATCACCAACATAGACCGGAGCGCAGTATTCTCCCCTATAATACAGATACATGAGATCCTACATATATCACCAACATAGACCGGAGCGCAGTATTCTCCCCTATAATACAGATACATGAGATCCTACATATATCACCAACATAGACCGGAGCGTAGTATTCTCTCCTATAATACAGACACATGAGATCCTACATATATCACCAACATAGACCGGAGCGCAGTATTCTCCCCTATAATACAGATACATGAGATCCTACATATATCACCAACATAGACCGGAGCGTAGTATTCTCTCCTATAATACAGATACATGAGATCCTACATATATCACCAACATAGACCGGAGCGCAGTATTCTCCCCTATAATACAGATACATGAGATCCTACATATATCACCAACATAGACCGGAGCGTAGTATTCTCCCCTATAATACAGATACATGAGATCCTACATATATCACCAACATAGACCGGAGCGTAGTATTCTCTCCTATAATACAGATACATGAGATCCTACATATATCACCAACATAGACCGGAGCGCAGTATTCTCCCCTATAATACAGATACATGAGATCCTACATATATCACCAACATAGACCGGAGCGTAGTATTCTCTCCTATAATGGATACATGAGATCCTACATATATCACCAACATAGACCGGAGCGTAGTATTCTCCCCTATAATAGATACATGAGATCCTACATATATCACCAACATAGACCGGAGCGCAGTATTCTCTCCTATAATACAGATACATGAGATCCTACATATATCACCAACATAGACCGGAGCGCAGTATTCTCCCCTATAATACAGATACATGAGATCCTACATATATCACCAACATAGACCGGAGCGCAGTATTCTCCCCTATAATACAGACACATGAGATCCTACATATATCACCAACATAGACCGGAGCGCAGTATTCTCTCCTATAATACAGATACATGAGATCCTACATATATCACCAACATAGACCGGAGCGCAGTATTCTCCCCTATAATACAGATACATGAGATCCTACATATATCACCAACATAGACCGGAGCGTAGTATTCTCTCCTATAATACAGATACATGAGATCCTACATATATCACCAACATAGACCGGAGCGCAGTATTCTCCCCTATAATACAGATACATGAGATCCTACATATATCACCAACATAGACCGGAGCGCAGTATTCTCCCCTATAATACAGATACATGAGATCCTACATATATCACCAACATAGACCGGAGCGTAGTATTCTCTCCTATAATAGATACATGAGATCCTACATATATCACCAACATAGACCGGAGCGCAGTATTCTCTCCTATAATACAGACACATGAGATCCTACATATATCACCAACATAGACCGGAGCGCAGTATTCTCTCCTATAATACAGATACATGAGATCCTACATATATCACCAACATAGACCGGAGCGCAGTATTCTCCCCTATAATACAGATACATGAGATCCTACATATATCACCAACATAGACCGGAGCGCAGTATTCTCTCCTATAATACAGATACATGAGATCCTACATATATCACCAACATAGACCGGAGCGCAGTATTCTCCCCTATAATACAGATACATGAGATCCTACATATATCACCAACATAGACCGGAGCGTAGTATTCTCTCCTATAATACAGATACATGAGATCCTACATATATCACCAACATAGACCGGAGCGCAGTATTCTCCCCTATAATAGATACATGAGATCCTACATATATCACCAACATAGACCGGAGCGTAGTATTCTCTCCTATAATACAGACACATGAGATCCTACATATATCACCAACATAGACCGGAGCGCAGTATTCTCTCCTATAATACAGATACATGAGATCCTACATATATCACCAACATAGACCGGAGCGTAGTATTCTCTCCTATAATAGATACATGAGATCCTACATATATCACCAACATAGACCGGAGCGCAGTATTCTCCCCTATAATAGATACATGAGATCCTACATATATCACCAACATAGACCGGAGCGCAGTATTCTCTCCTATAATACAGATACATGAGATCCTACATATATCACCAACATAGACCGGAGCGCAGTATTCTCCCCTATAATACAGATACATGAGATCCTACATATATCACCAACATAGACCGGAGCGCAGTATTCTCCCCTATAATAGATACATGAGATCCTACATATATCACCAACATAGACCGGAGCGCAGTATTCTCTCCTATAATAGATACATGAGATCCTACATATATCACCAACATAGACCGGAGCGCAGTATTCTCTCCTATAATAGATACATGAGATCCTACATATATCACCAACATAGACCGGAGCGCAGTATTCTCCCCTATAATACAGATACATGAGATCCTACATATATCACCAACATAGACCGGAGCGCAGTATTCTCTCCTATAATAGATACATGAGATCCTACATATATCACCAACATAGACCGGAGCGCAGTATTCTCTCCTATAATACAGATACATGAGATCCTACATATATCACCAACATAGACCGGAGCGCAGTATTCTCCCCTATAATAGATACATGAGATCCTACATATATCACCAACATAGACCGGAGCGCAGTATTCTCCCCTATAATACAGATACATGAGATCCTACATATATCACCAACATAGACCGGAGCGCAGTATTCTCTCCTATAATAGATACATGAGATCCTACATATATCACCAACATAGACCGGAGCGTAGTATTCTCTCCTATAATAGATACATGAGATCCTACATATATCACCAACATAGACCGGAGCGCAGTATTCTCCCCTATAATACAGACACATGAGATCCTACATATATCACCAACATAGACCGGAGCGTAGTATTCTCTCCTATAATACAGATACATGAGATCCTACATATATCACCAACATAGACCGGAGCGTAGTATTCTCTCCTATAATACAGATACATGAGATCCTACATATATCACCAACATAGACCGGAGCGCAGTATTCTCTCCTATAATACAGATACATGAGATCCTACATATATCACCAACATAGACCGGAGCGCAGTATTCTCTCCTATAATACAGATACATGAGATCCTACATATATCACCAACATAGACCGGAGCGTAGTATTCTCTCCTATAATACAGACACATGAGATCCTACATATATCACCAACATAGACCGGAGCGCAGTATTCTCTCCTATAATACAGATACATGAGATCCTACATATATCACCAACATAGACCGGAGCGCAGTATTCTCCCCTATAATACAGATACATGAGATCCTACATATATCACCAACATAGACCGGAGCGTAGTATTCTCTCCTATAATACAGATACATGAGATCCTACATATATCACCAACATAGACCGGAGCGCAGTATTCTCTCCTATAATACAGACACATGAGATCCTACATATATCACCAACATAGACCGGAGCGCAGTATTCTCTCCTATAATACAGACACATGAGATCCTACATATATCACCAACATAGACCGGAGCGCAGTATTCTCCCCTATAATACAGATACATGAGATCCTACATATATCACCAACATAGACCGGAGCGCAGTATTCTCTCCTATAATACAGATACATGAGATCCTACATATATCACCAACATAGACCGGAGCGTAGTATTCTCCCCTATAATACAGACACATGAGATCCTACATATATCACCAACATAGACCGGAGCGCAGTATTCTCTCCTATAATAGATACATGAGATCCTACATATATCACCAACATAGACCGGAGCGCAGTATTCTCCCCTATAATACAGATACATGAGATCCTACATATATCACCAACATAGACCGGAGCGTAGTATTCTCCCCTATAATACAGATACATGAGATCCTACATATATCACCAACATAGACCGGAGCGCAGTATTCTCCCCTATAATACAGATACATGAGATCCTACATATATCACCAACATAGACCGGAGCGCAGTATTCTCTCCTATAATACAGACACATGAGATCCTACATATATCACCAACGTAGACCGGACCGCAGTATTCTCTCCTATAATACAGACACATGAGATCCTACATATATCACCAACATAGACCGGAGCGCAGTATTCTCCCCTATAATACAGATACATGAGATCCTACATATATCACCAACGTAGACCGGAGCGCAGTATTCTCTCCTATAATACAGATACATGAGATCCTACATATATCACCAACATAGACCGGAGCGCAGTATTCTCTCCTATAATACAGATACATGAGATCCTACATATATCACCAACATAGACCGGAGCGTAGTATTCTCCCCTATAATACAGATACATGAGATCCTACATATATCACCAACATAGACCGGAGCGCAGTATTCTCTCCTATAATACAGACACATGAGATCCTACATATATCACCAACATAGACCGGAGCGTAGTATTCTCTCCTATAATACAGATACATGAGATCCTACATATATCACCAACATAGACCGGAGCGCAGTATTCTCTCCTATAATACAGATACATGAGATCCTACATATATCACCAACATAGACCGGAGCGCAGTATTCTCTCCTATAATAGATACATGAGATCCTACATATATCACCAACATAGACCGGAGCGTAGTATTCTCCCCTATAATACAGATACATGAGATCCTACATATATCACCAACATAGACCGGAGCGTAGTATTCTCTCCTATAATAGATACATGAGATCCTACATATATCACCAACATAGACCGGAGCGCAGTATTCTCTCCTATAATACAGACACATGAGATCCTACATATATCACCAACATAGACCGGAGCGCAGTATTCTCTCCTATAATACAGATACATGAGATCCTACATATATCACCAACATAGACCGGAGCGCAGTATTCTCTCCTATAATACAGACACATGAGATCCTACATATATCACCAACATAGACCGGAGCGCAGTATTCTCTCCTATAATACAGATACATGAGATCCTACATATATCACCAACATAGACCGGAGCGTAGTATTCTCTCCTATAATACAGATACATGAGATCCTACATATATCACCAACATAGACCGGAGCGCAGTATTCTCCCCTATAATAGATACATGAGATCCTACATATATCACCAACATAGACCGGAGCGCAGTATTCTCTCCTATAATACAGATACATGAGATCCTACATATATCACCAACATAGACCGGAGCGCAGTATTCTCTCCTATAATACAGACACATGAGATCCTACATATATCACCAACATAGACCGGAGCGCAGTATTCTCTCCTATAATACAGATACATGAGATCCTACATATATCACCAACATAGACCGGAGCGTAGTATTCTCCCCTATAATACAGACACATGAGATCCTACATATATCACCAACATAGACCGGAGCGCAGTATTCTCTCCTATAATACAGATACATGAGATCCTACATATATCACCAACATAGACCGGAGCGTAGTATTCTCTCCTATAATACAGACACAGGAGATCCTACATATATCACCAACATAGACCGGAGCGTAGTATTCTCTCCTATAATACAGACACATGAGATCCTACATATATCACCAACATAGACCGGAGCGTAGTATTCTCTCCTATAATACAGATACATGAGATCCTACATATATCACCAACATAGACCGGAGCGTAGTATTCTCTCCTATAATACAGACACATGAGATCCTACATATATCACCAACATAGACCGGAGCGTAGTATTCTCCCCTATAATACAGATACATGAGATCCTACATATATCACCAACATAGACCAGAGCGTAGTATTCTCTCCTATAATACAGATACATGAGATCCTACATATATCACCAACATAGACCGGAGCGCAGTATTCTCTCCTATAATACAGATACATGAGATCCTACATATATCACCAACATAGACCGGAGCGTAGTATTCTCTCCTATAATACAGACACATGAGATCCTACATATATCACCAACATAGACCGGAGCGTAGTATTCTCCCCTATAATACAGATACATGAGATCCTACATATATCACCAACATAGACCGGAGCGCAGTATTCTCTCCTATAATACAGATACATGAGATCCTACATATATCACCAACATAGACCGGAGCGCAGTATTCTCTCCTATAATACAGACACATGAGATCCTACATATATCACCAACATAGACCGGAGCGTAGTATTCTCTCCTATAATACAGATACATGAGATCCTACATATATCACCAACATAGACCGGAGCGTAGTATTCTCTCCTATAATACAGATACATGAGATCCTACATATATCACCAACATAGACCGGAGCGCAGTATTCTCTCCTATAATACAGATACATGAGATCCTACATATATCACCAACATAGACCGGAGCGCAGTATTCTCTCCTATAATACAGATACATGAGATCCTACATATATCACCAACATAGACCGGAGCGCAGTATTCTCCCCTATAATACAGATACATGAGATCCTACATATATCACCAACATAGACCGGAGCGCAGTATTCTCCCCTATAATACAGACACATGAGATCCTACATATATCACCAACATAGACCGGAGCGCAGTATTCTCTCCTATAATACAGATACATGAGATCCTACATATATCACCAACATAGACCGGAGCGCAGTATTCTCCCCTATAATACAGATACATGAGATCCTACATATATCACCAACATAGACCGGAGCGCAGTATTCTCTCCTATAATACAGATACATGAGATCCTACATATATCACCAACATAGACCGGAGCGCAGTATTCTCTCCTATAATACAGACACATGAGATCCTACATATATCACCAACATAGACCGGAGCGCAGTATTCTCTCCTATAATACAGATACATGAGATCCTACATATATCACCAACATAGACCAGAGCGTAGTATTCTCCCCTATAATACAGATACATGAGATCCTACATATATCACCAACATAGACCGGAGCGCAGTATTCTCTCCTATAATAGATACATGAGATCCTACATATATCACCAACATAGACCGGAGCGCAGTATTCTCTCCTATAATAGATACATGAGATCCTACATATATCACCAACATAGACCGGAGCGCAGTATTCTCCCCTATAATACAGATACATGAGATCCTACATATATCACCAACATAGACCGGAGCGCAGTATTCTCTCCTATAATACAGACACATGAGATCCTACATATATCACCAACATAGACCGGAGCGCAGTATTCTCCCCTATAATACAGACACATGAGATCCTACATATATCACCAACATAGACCGGAGCGTAGTATTCTCCCCTATAATACAGACACATGAGATCCTACATATATCACCAACATAGACCGGAGCGCAGTATTCTCCCCTATAATAGATACATGAGATCCTACATATATCACCAACATAGACCGGAGCGCAGTATTCTCCCCTATAATAGATACATGAGAGCCTACATATATCACCAACATAGACCGGAGCGTAGTATTCTCCCCTATAATACAGATACATGAGATCCTACATATATCACCAACATAGACCGGAGCGCAGTATTCTCTCCTATAATACAGATACATGAGATCCTACATATATCACCAACATAGACCGGAGCGCAGTATTCTCCCCTATAATACAGATACATGAGATCCTACATATATCACCAACATAGACCGGAGCGCAGTATTCTCCCCTATAATACAGATACATGAGATCCTACATATATCACCAACATAGACCGGAGCGCAGTATTCTCTCCTATAATACAGATACATGAGATCCTACATATATCACCAACATAGACCGGAGCGCAGTATTCTCTCCTATAATACAGATACATGAGATCCTACATATATCACCAACATAGACCGGAGCGCAGTATTCTCTCCTATAATACAGATACATGAGATCCTACATATATCACCAACATAGACCGGAGCGTAGTATTCTCTCCTATAATACAGATACATGAGATCCTACATATATCACCAACATAGACCGGAGCGCAGTATTCTCTCCTATAATAGATACATGAGATCCTACATATATCACCAACATAGACCGGAGCGCAGTATTCTCTCCTATAATAGATACATGAGATCCTACATATATCACCAACATAGACCGGAGCGCAGTATTCTCTCCTATAATACAGATACATGAGATCCTACATATATCACCAACATAGACCGGAGCGCAGTATTCTCTCCTATAATACAGACACATGAGATCCTACATATATCACCAACATAGACCGGAGCGCAGTAGTCTCTCCTATAATAGATACATGAGATCCTACATATATCACCAACATAGACCGGAGCGCAGTATTCTCTCCTATAATACAGATACATGAGATCCTACATATATCACCAACATAGACCGGAGCGCAGTATTCTCTCCTATAATACAGACACATGAGATCCTACATATATCACCAACATAGACCGGAGCGCAGTATTCTCTCCTATAATACAGATACATGAGATCCTACATATATCACCAACATAGACCGGAGCGTAGTATTCTCTCCTATAATACAGATACATGAGATCCTACATATATCACCAACATAGACCGGAGCGCAGTATTCTCTCCTATAATACAGATACATGAGATCCTACATATATCACCAACATAGACCGGAGCGTAGTATTCTCTCCTATAATAGATACATGAGATCCTACATATATCACCAACATAGACCGGAGCGTAGTATTCTCCCCTATAATACAGATACATGAGATCCTACATATATCACCAACATAGACCGGAGCGTAGTATTCTCCCCTATAATACAGATACATGAGATCCTACATATATCACCAACATAGACCGGAGCGCAGTATTCTCTCCTATAATACAGACACATGAGATCCTACATATATCACCAACATAGACCGGAGCGTAGTATTCTCCCCTATAATACAGATACATGAGATCCTACATATATCACCAACATAGACCGGAGCGTAGTATTCTCCCCTATAATACAGATACATGAGATCCTACATATATCACCAACATAGACCGGAGCGTAGTATTCTCTCCTATAATACAGACACATGAGATCCTACATATATCACCAACATAGACCGGAGCGTAGTATTCTCCCCTATAATAGATACATGAGATCCTACATATATCACCAACATAGACCGGAGCGCAGTATTCTCCCCTATAATACAGATACATGAGATCCTACATATATCACCAACATAGACCGGAGCGCAGTATTCTCTCCTATAATAGATACATGAGATCCTACATATATCACCAACATAGACCGGAGCGTAGTATTCTCTCCTATAATACAGACACATGAGATCCTACATATATCACCAACATAGACCGGAGCGCAGTATTCTCTCCTATAATAGATACATGAGATCCTACATATATCACCAACATAGACCGGAGCGTAGTATTCTCTCCTATAATACAGACACATGAGATCCTACATATATCACCAACATAGACCGGAGCGCAGTATTCTCCCCTATAATACAGATACATGAGATCCTACATATATCACCAACATAGACCGGAGCGCAGTATTCTCCCCTATAATACAGATACATGAGATCCTACATATATCACCAACATAGACCGGAGCGTAGTATTCTCCCCTATAATACAGACACATGAGATCCTACATATATCACCAACATAGACCGGAGCGCAGTATTCTCCCCTATAATACAGACACATGAGATCCTACATATATCACCAACATAGACCGGAGCGCAGTATTCTCCCCTATAATACAGACACATGAGATCCTACATATATCACCAACATAGACCGGAGCGTAGTATTCTCTCCTATAATACATACATGAGATCCTACATATATCACCAACATAGACCGGAGCGTAGTATTCTCCCCTATAATACAGATACATGAGATCCTACATATATCACCAACATAGACCGGAGCGCAGTATTCTCCCCTATAATACAGATACATGAGATCCTACATATATCACCAACATAGACCGGAGCGTAGTATTCTCTCCTATAATACAGACACATGAGATCCTACATATATCACCAACATAGACCGGAGCGCAGTATTCTCCCCTATAATAGATACATGAGATCCTACATATATCACCAACATAGACCGGAGCGCAGTATTCTCCCCTATAATACAGACACATGAGATCCTACATATATCACCAACATAGACCGGAGCGTAGTATTCTCCCCTATAATAGATACATGAGATCCTACATATATCACCAACATAGACCGGAGCGCAGTATTCTCTCCTATAATACAGACACATGAGATCCTACATATATCACCAACATAGACCGGAGCGCAGTATTCTCCCCTATAATACAGATACATGAGATCCTACATATATCACCAACATAGACCGGAGCGCAGTATTCTCCCCTATAATACAGACACATGAGATCCTACATATATCACCAACATAGACCGGAGCGTAGTATTCTCTCCTATAATACAGATACATGAGATCCTACATATATCACCAACATAGACCGGAGCGTAGTATTCTCTCCTATAATACAGACACATGAGATCCTACATATATCACCAACATAGACCGGAGCGCAGTATTCTCTCCTATAATACAGACACATGAGATCCTACATATATCACCAACATAGACCGGAGCGCAGTATTCTCTCCTATAATAGATACATGAGATCCTACATATATCACCAACATAGACCGGAGCGCAGTATTCTCCCCTATAATACAGACACATGAGATCCTACATATATCACCAACATAGACCGGAGCGTAGTATTCTCTCCTATAATACAGATACATGAGATCCTACATATATCACCAACATAGACCGGAGCGTAGTATTCTCTCCTATAATAGATACATGAGATCCTACATATATCACCAACATAGACCGGAGCGCAGTATTCTCCCCTATAATACAGATACATGAGATCCTACATATATCACCAACATAGACCGGAGCGCAGTATTCTCCCCTATAATACAGATACATGAGATCCTACATATATCACCAACATAGACCGGAGCGCAGTATTCTCTCCTATAATACAGATACATGAGATCCTACATATATCACCAACATAGACCGGAGCGCAGTATTCTCCCCTATAATACAGACACATGAGATCCTACATATATCACCAACATAGACCAGAGCGTAGTATTCTCTCCTATAATACAGATACATGAGATCCTACATATATCACCAACATAGACCGGAGCGTAGTATTCTCTCCTATAATACAGATACATGAGATCCTACATATATCACCAACATAGACCGGAGCGCAGTATTCTCTCCTATAATACAGACACATGAGATCCTACATATATCACCAACATAGACCGGAGCGCAGTATTCTCCCCTATAATACAGACACAGGAGATCCTACATATATCACCAACATAGACCGGAGCGTAGTATTCTCCCCTATAATACAGATACATGAGATCCTACATATATCAGCAACATAGACCGGAGCGTAGTATTCTCTCCTATAATACAGACACATCAGATCCTACATATATCACCAACATAGACCGGAGCGTAGTATTCTCTCCTATAATACAGACACAGGAGATCCTACATATATCACCAACATAGACCGGAGCGCAGTATTCTCCCCTATAATACAGACACATGAGATCCTACATATATCACCAACATAGACCGGAGCGTAGTATTCTCTCCTATAATAGATACATGAGATCCTACATATATCACCAACATAGACCGGAGCGCAGTATTCTCTCCTATAATACAGATACATGAGATCCTACATATATCACCAACATAGACCGGAGCGCAGTATTCTCTCCTATAATACAGACACATGAGATCCTACATATATCACCAACATAGACCGGAGCGCAGTATTCTCTCCTATAATACAGATACATGAGATCCTACATATATCACCAACATAGACCGGAGCGTAGTATTCTCTCCTATAATACAGATACATGAGATCCTACATATATCACCAACATAGACCGGAGCGCAGTATTCTCCCCTATAATACAGATACATGAGATCCTACATATATCACCAACATAGACCGGAGCGCAGTATTCTCTCCTATAATAGATACATGAGATCCTACATATATCACCAACATAGACCGGAGCGCAGTATTCTCCCCTATAATAGATACATGAGATCCTACATATATCACCAACATAGACCGGAGCGCAGTATTCTCTCCTATAATACAGATACATGAGATCCTACATATATCACCAACATAGACCGGAGCGCAGTATTCTCTCCTATAATACAGACACATGAGATCCTACATATATCACCAACATAGACCGGAGCGCAGTATTCTCTCCTATAATACAGATACATGAGATCCTACATATATCACCAACATAGACCGGAGCGTAGTATTCTCCCCTATAATACAGACACATGAGATCCTACATATATCACCAACATAGACCGGAGCGCAGTATTCTCTCCTATAATACAGATACATGAGATCCTACATATATCACCAACATAGACCGGAGCGTAGTATTCTCTCCTATAATACAGACACAGGAGATCCTACATATATCACCAACATAGACCGGAGCGTAGTATTCTCTCCTATAATACAGACACATGAGATCCTACATATATCACCAACATAGACCGGAGCGTAGTATTCTCTCCTATAATACAGATACATGAGATCCTACATATATCACCAACATAGACCGGAGCGTAGTATTCTCTCCTATAATACAGACACATGAGATCCTACATATATCACCAACATAGACCGGAGCGTAGTATTCTCCCCTATAATACAGATACATGAGATCCTACATATATCACCAACATAGACCAGAGCGTAGTATTCTCTCCTATAATACAGATACATGAGATCCTACATATATCACCAACATAGACCGGAGCGCAGTATTCTCTCCTATAATACAGATACATGAGATCCTACATATATCACCAACATAGACCGGAGCGTAGTATTCTCTCCTATAATACAGACACATGAGATCCTACATATATCACCAACATAGACCGGAGCGTAGTATTCTCCCCTATAATACAGATACATGAGATCCTACATATATCACCAACATAGACCGGAGCGCAGTATTCTCTCCTATAATACAGATACATGAGATCCTACATATATCACCAACATAGACCGGAGCGCAGTATTCTCTCCTATAATACAGACACATGAGATCCTACATATATCACCAACATAGACCGGAGCGTAGTATTCTCTCCTATAATACAGATACATGAGATCCTACATATATCACCAACATAGACCGGAGCGTAGTATTCTCTCCTATAATACAGATACATGAGATCCTACATATATCACCAACATAGACCGGAGCGCAGTATTCTCTCCTATAATACAGATACATGAGATCCTACATATATCACCAACATAGACCGGAGCGCAGTATTCTCTCCTATAATACAGATACATGAGATCCTACATATATCACCAACATAGACCGGAGCGCAGTATTCTCCCCTATAATACAGATACATGAGATCCTACATATATCACCAACATAGACCGGAGCGCAGTATTCTCCCCTATAATACAGACACATGAGATCCTACATATATCACCAACATAGACCGGAGCGCAGTATTCTCTCCTATAATACAGATACATGAGATCCTACATATATCACCAACATAGACCGGAGCGCAGTATTCTCCCCTATAATACAGATACATGAGATCCTACATATATCACCAACATAGACCGGAGCGCAGTATTCTCTCCTATAATACAGATACATGAGATCCTACATATATCACCAACATAGACCGGAGCGCAGTATTCTCTCCTATAATACAGACACATGAGATCCTACATATATCACCAACATAGACCGGAGCGCAGTATTCTCTCCTATAATACAGATACATGAGATCCTACATATATCACCAACATAGACCAGAGCGTAGTATTCTCCCCTATAATACAGATACATGAGATCCTACATATATCACCAACATAGACCGGAGCGCAGTATTCTCTCCTATAATAGATACATGAGATCCTACATATATCACCAACATAGACCGGAGCGCAGTATTCTCTCCTATAATAGATACATGAGATCCTACATATATCACCAACATAGACCGGAGCGCAGTATTCTCCCCTATAATACAGATACATGAGATCCTACATATATCACCAACATAGACCGGAGCGCAGTATTCTCTCCTATAATACAGACACATGAGATCCTACATATATCACCAACATAGACCGGAGCGCAGTATTCTCCCCTATAATACAGACACATGAGATCCTACATATATCACCAACATAGACCGGAGCGTAGTATTCTCCCCTATAATACAGACACATGAGATCCTACATATATCACCAACATAGACCGGAGCGCAGTATTCTCCCCTATAATAGATACATGAGATCCTACATATATCACCAACATAGACCGGAGCGCAGTATTCTCCCCTATAATAGATACATGAGAGCCTACATATATCACCAACATAGACCGGAGCGTAGTATTCTCCCCTATAATACAGATACATGAGATCCTACATATATCACCAACATAGACCGGAGCGCAGTATTCTCTCCTATAATACAGATACATGAGATCCTACATATATCACCAACATAGACCGGAGCGCAGTATTCTCCCCTATAATACAGATACATGAGATCCTACATATATCACCAACATAGACCGGAGCGCAGTATTCTCCCCTATAATACAGATACATGAGATCCTACATATATCACCAACATAGACCGGAGCGCAGTATTCTCTCCTATAATACAGATACATGAGATCCTACATATATCACCAACATAGACCGGAGCGCAGTATTCTCTCCTATAATACAGATACATGAGATCCTACATATATCACCAACATAGACCGGAGCGCAGTATTCTCTCCTATAATACAGATAC
Organism: Rana muscosa; assembly: GCA_029206835.1. Taxonomy (NCBI): domain Eukaryota; kingdom Metazoa; phylum Chordata; class Amphibia; order Anura; family Ranidae; genus Rana; species Rana muscosa. The sequence goes on from CM055119.1 coordinate 214,109,155, forward strand.
ATGAGATCCTACATATATCACCAACATAGACCGGAGCGTAGTATTCTCTCCTATAATACAGATACATGAGATCCTACATATATCACCAACATAGACCGGAGCGCAGTATTCTCTCCTATAATAGATACATGAGATCCTACATATATCACCAACATAGACCGGAGCGCAGTATTCTCTCCTATAATAGATACATGAGATCCTACATATATCACCAACATAGACCGGAGCGCAGTATTCTCTCCTATAATACAGATACATGAGATCCTACATATATCACCAACATAGACCGGAGCGCAGTATTCTCTCCTATAATACAGACACATGAGATCCTACATATATCACCAACATAGACCGGAGCGCAGTAGTCTCTCCTATAATAGATACATGAGATCCTACATATATCACCAACATAGACCGGAGCGCAGTATTCTCTCCTATAATACAGATACATGAGATCCTACATATATCACCAACATAGACCGGAGCGCAGTATTCTCTCCTATAATACAGACACATGAGATCCTACATATATCACCAACATAGACCGGAGCGCAGTATTCTCTCCTATAATACAGATACATGAGATCCTACATATATCACCAACATAGACCGGAGCGTAGTATTCTCTCCTATAATACAGATACATGAGATCCTACATATATCACCAACATAGACCGGAGCGCAGTATTCTCTCCTATAATACAGATACATGAGATCCTACATATATCACCAACATAGACCGGAGCGTAGTATTCTCTCCTATAATAGATACATGAGATCCTACATATATCACCAACATAGACCGGAGCGTAGTATTCTCCCCTATAATACAGATACATGAGATCCTACATATATCACCAACATAGACCGGAGCGTAGTATTCTCCCCTATAATACAGATACATGAGATCCTACATATATCACCAACATAGACCGGAGCGCAGTATTCTCTCCTATAATACAGACACATGAGATCCTACATATATCACCAACATAGACCGGAGCGTAGTATTCTCCCCTATAATACAGATACATGAGATCCTACATATATCACCAACATAGACCGGAGCGTAGTATTCTCCCCTATAATACAGATACATGAGATCCTACATATATCACCAACATAGACCGGAGCGTAGTATTCTCTCCTATAATACAGACACATGAGATCCTACATATATCACCAACATAGACCGGAGCGTAGTATTCTCCCCTATAATAGATACATGAGATCCTACATATATCACCAACATAGACCGGAGCGCAGTATTCTCCCCTATAATACAGATACATGAGATCCTACATATATCACCAACATAGACCGGAGCGCAGTATTCTCTCCTATAATAGATACATGAGATCCTACATATATCACCAACATAGACCGGAGCGTAGTATTCTCTCCTATAATACAGACACATGAGATCCTACATATATCACCAACATAGACCGGAGCGCAGTATTCTCTCCTATAATAGATACATGAGATCCTACATATATCACCAACATAGACCGGAGCGTAGTATTCTCTCCTATAATACAGACACATGAGATCCTACATATATCACCAACATAGACCGGAGCGCAGTATTCTCCCCTATAATACAGATACATGAGATCCTACATATATCACCAACATAGACCGGAGCGCAGTATTCTCCCCTATAATACAGATACATGAGATCCTACATATATCACCAACATAGACCGGAGCGTAGTATTCTCCCCTATAATACAGACACATGAGATCCTACATATATCACCAACATAGACCGGAGCGCAGTATTCTCCCCTATAATACAGACACATGAGATCCTACATATATCACCAACATAGACCGGAGCGCAGTATTCTCCCCTATAATACAGACACATGAGATCCTACATATATCACCAACATAGACCGGAGCGTAGTATTCTCTCCTATAATACATACATGAGATCCTACATATATCACCAACATAGACCGGAGCGTAGTATTCTCCCCTATAATACAGATACATGAGATCCTACATATATCACCAACATAGACCGGAGCGCAGTATTCTCCCCTATAATACAGATACATGAGATCCTACATATATCACCAACATAGACCGGAGCGTAGTATTCTCTCCTATAATACAGACACATGAGATCCTACATATATCACCAACATAGACCGGAGCGCAGTATTCTCCCCTATAATAGATACATGAGATCCTACATATATCACCAACATAGACCGGAGCGCAGTATTCTCCCCTATAATACAGACACATGAGATCCTACATATATCACCAACATAGACCGGAGCGTAGTATTCTCCCCTATAATAGATACATGAGATCCTACATATATCACCAACATAGACCGGAGCGCAGTATTCTCTCCTATAATACAGACACATGAGATCCTACATATATCACCAACATAGACCGGAGCGCAGTATTCTCCCCTATAATACAGATACATGAGATCCTACATATATCACCAACATAGACCGGAGCGCAGTATTCTCCCCTATAATACAGACACATGAGATCCTACATATATCACCAACATAGACCGGAGCGTAGTATTCTCTCCTATAATACAGATACATGAGATCCTACATATATCACCAACATAGACCGGAGCGTAGTATTCTCTCCTATAATACAGACACATGAGATCCTACATATATCACCAACATAGACCGGAGCGCAGTATTCTCTCCTATAATACAGACACATGAGATCCTACATATATCACCAACATAGACCGGAGCGCAGTATTCTCTCCTATAATAGATACATGAGATCCTACATATATCACCAACATAGACCGGAGCGCAGTATTCTCCCCTATAATACAGACACATGAGATCCTACATATATCACCAACATAGACCGGAGCGTAGTATTCTCTCCTATAATACAGATACATGAGATCCTACATATATCACCAACATAGACCGGAGCGTAGTATTCTCTCCTATAATAGATACATGAGATCCTACATATATCACCAACATAGACCGGAGCGCAGTATTCTCCCCTATAATACAGATACATGAGATCCTACATATATCACCAACATAGACCGGAGCGCAGTATTCTCCCCTATAATACAGATACATGAGATCCTACATATATCACCAACATAGACCGGAGCGCAGTATTCTCTCCTATAATACAGATACATGAGATCCTACATATATCACCAACATAGACCGGAGCGCAGTATTCTCCCCTATAATACAGACACATGAGATCCTACATATATCACCAACATAGACCAGAGCGTAGTATTCTCTCCTATAATACAGATACATGAGATCCTACATATATCACCAACATAGACCGGAGCGTAGTATTCTCTCCTATAATACAGATACATGAGATCCTACATATATCACCAACATAGACCGGAGCGCAGTATTCTCTCCTATAATACAGACACATGAGATCCTACATATATCACCAACATAGACCGGAGCGCAGTATTCTCCCCTATAATACAGACACAGGAGATCCTACATATATCACCAACATAGACCGGAGCGTAGTATTCTCCCCTATAATACAGATACATGAGATCCTACATATATCAGCAACATAGACCGGAGCGTAGTATTCTCTCCTATAATACAGACACATCAGATCCTACATATATCACCAACATAGACCGGAGCGTAGTATTCTCTCCTATAATACAGACACAGGAGATCCTACATATATCACCAACATAGACCGGAGCGCAGTATTCTCCCCTATAATACAGACACATGAGATCCTACATATATCACCAACATAGACCGGAGCGTAGTATTCTCTCCTATAATAGATACATGAGATCCTACATATATCACCAACATAGACCGGAGCGCAGTATTCTCTCCTATAATACAGACACATGAGATCCTACATATATCACCAACATAGACCGGAGCGTAGTATTCTCCCCTATAATACAGACACATGAGATCCTACATATATCACCAACATAGACCGGAGCGCAGTATTCTCTCCTATAATACAGACACATGAGATCCTACATATATCACCAACATAGACCAGAGCGTAGTATTCTCTCCTATAATACAGACACAGGAGATCCTACATATATCACCAACATAGACCGGAGTGCAGTATTCTCTCCTATAATACAGACACATGAGATCCTACATATATCACCAACATAGACCGGAGCGCAGTATTCTCCCCTATAATACAGATACATGAGATCCTACATATATCACCAACATAGACCGGAGCGTAGTATTCTCTCCTATAATACAGACACAGGAGATCCTACATATATCACCAACATAGACCGGAGCGTAGTATTCTCCCCTATAATACAGACACATGAGATCCTACATATATCACCAACATAGACCGGAGCGTAGTATTCTCTCCTATAATACAGATACATGAGATCCTACATATATCACCAACATAGACCGGAGCGTAGTATTCTCCCCTATAATACAGATACATGAGATCCTACATATATCACCAACATAGACCGGAGCGCAGTATTCTCCCCTATAATACAGACACATGAGATCCTACATATATCACCAACATAGACCGGAGCGCAGTATTCTCTCCTATAATACAGATACATGAGATCCTACATATATCACCAACATAGACCGGAGCGTAGTATTCTCCCCTATAATACAGATACATGAGATCCTACATATATCACCAACATAGACCGGAGCGCAGTATTCTCCCCTATAATACAGACACATGAGATCCTACATATATCACCAACATAGACCGGAGCGTAGTATTCTCTCCTATAATACAGACACATGAGATCCTACATATATCACCAACATAGACCGGAGCGCAGTATTCTCCCCTATAATACAGATACATGAGATCCTACATATATCACCAACATAGACCGGAGCGTAGTATTCTCTCCTATAATACAGATACATGAGATCCTACATATATCACCAACATAGACCGGAGCGCAGTATTCTCCCCTATAATACAGATACATGAGATCCTACATATATCACCAACATAGACCGGAGCGTAGTATTCTCTCCTATAATACAGATACATGAGATCCTACATATATCACCAACATAGACCGGAGCGCAGTATTCTCTCCTATAATACAGACACATGAGATCCTACATATATCACCAACATAGACCGGAGCGTAGTATTCTCCCCTATAATACAGATACATGAGATCCTACATATATCACCAACATAGACCGGAGCGTAGTATTCTCTCCTATAATAAAGATACATGAGATCCTACATATATCACCAACATAGACCGGAGCGCAGTATTCTCCCCTATAATAGATACATGAGATCCTACATATATCACCAACATAGACCGGAGCGCAGTATTCTCTCCTATAATACAGACACATGAGATCCTACATATATCACCAACATAGACCGGAGCGTAGTATTCTCCCCTATAATACAGATACATGAGATCCTACATATATCACCAACATAGACCGGAGCGCAGTATTCTCTCCTATAATACAGATACATGAGATCCTACATATATCACCAACATAGACCGGAGCGCAGTATTCTCCCCTATAATACAGATACATGAGATCCTACATATATCACCAACATAGACCGGAGCGCAGTATTCTCCCCTATAATACAGATACATGAGATCCTACATATATCACCAACATAGACCGGAGCGTAGTATTCTCTCCTATAATACAGATACATGAGATCCTACATATATCACCAACATAGACCGGAGCGCAGTATTCTCTCCTATAATACAGATACATGAGATCCTACATATATCACCAACATAGACCGGAGCGCAGTATTCTCCCCTATAATACAGATACATGAGATCCTACATATATCACCAACATAGACCGGAGCGCAGTATTCTCTCCTATAATAGATACATGAGATCCTACATATATCACCAACATAGACCGGAGCGTAGTATTCTCTCCTATAATACAGATACATGAGATCCTACATATATCACCAACATAGACCGGAGCGCAGTATTCTCTCCTATAATACAGACACAGGAGATCCTACATATATCACCAACATAGACCGGAGCGCAGTATTCTCCCCTATAATACAGACACATGAGATCCTACATATATCACCAACATAGACCGGAGCGCAGTATTCTCTCCTATAATACAGATACATGAGATCCTACATATATCACCAACATAGACCAGAGCGTAGTATTCTCTCCTATAATACAGATACATGAGATCCTACATATATCACCAACATAGACCGGAGCGCAGTATTCTCTCCTATAATACAGATACATGAGATCCTACATATATCACCAACATAGACCAGAGCGCAGTATTCTCCCCTATAATTCAGATACATGAGATCCTACATATATCACCAACATAGACCGGAGCGCAGTATTCTCCCCTATAATACAGACACATGAGATCCTACATATATCACCAACATAGACCGGAGCGCAGTATTCTCTCCTATAATACAGATACATGAGATCCTACATATATCACCAACATAGACCGGAGCGCAGTATTCTCTCCTATAATACAGATACATGAGATCCTACATATATCACCAACATAGACCGGAGCGTAGTATTCTCTCCTATAATACAGACACAGGAGATCCTACATATATCACCAACATAGACCGGAGCGTAGTATTCTCTCCTATAATAGATACATGAGATCCTACATATATCACCAACATAGACCGGAGCGCAGTATTCTCCCCTATAATACAGATACATGAGATCCTACATATATCACCAACATAGACCGGAGCGTAGTATTCTCTCCTATAATAGATACATGAGATCCTACATATATCACCAACATAGACCGGAGCGCAGTATTCTCTCCTATAATACAGATACAGGAGATCCTACATATATCACCAACATAGACCGGAGCGTAGTATTCTCTCCTATAATACAGATACATGAGATCCTACATATATCACCAACATAGACCGGAGCGCAGTATTCTCCCCTATAATACAGACACAGGAGATCCTACATATATCACCAACATAGACCGGAGCGTAGTATTCTCTCCTATAATACAGATACATGAGATCCTACATATATCACCAACATAGACCGGAGCGCAGTATTCTCCCCTATAATACAGACACAGGAGATCCTACATATATCACCAACATAGACCGGAGCGCAGTATTCTCCCCTATAATACAGATACATGAGATCCTACATATATCACCAACATAGACCGGAGCGCAGTATTCTCTCCTATAATACAGACACATGAGATCCTACATATATCACCAACATAGACCGGAGCGTAGTATTCTCTCCTATAATACAGATACATGAGATCCTACATATATCACCAACATAGACCGGAGCGTAGTATTCTCTCCTATAATACAGATACATGAGATCCTACATATATCACCAACATAGACCGGAGCGCAGTATTCTCCCCTATAATACAGATACATGAGATCCTACATATATATCACCAACATAGACCGGAGCGCAGTATTCTCTCCTATAATACAGATACATGAGATCCTACATATATCACCAACATAGACCGGAGCGCAGTATTCTCTCCTATAATACAGACACATGAGATCCTACATATATCACCAACATAGACCGGAGCGCAGTATTCTCCCCTATAATACAGATACATGAGATCCTACATATATCACCAACATAGACCGGAGCGTAGTATTCTCCCCTATAATACAGATACATGAGATCCTACATATATCACCAACATAGACCGGAGCGCAGTATTCTCTCCTATAATACAGACACATGAGATCCTACATATATCACCAACATAGACCGGAGCGCAGTATTCTCTCCTATAATACAGATACATGAGATCCTACATATATCACCAACATAGACCGGAGCGTAGTATTCTCCCCTATAATACAGATACATGAGATCCTACATATATCACCAACATAGACCGGAGCGCAGTATTCTCTCCTATAATGGATACATGAGATCCTACATATATCACCAACATAGACCGGAGCGTAGTATTCTCCCCTATAATACAGATACATGAGATCCTACATATATCACCAACATAGACCGGAGCGCAGTATTCTCTCCTATAATGGATACATGAGATCCTACATATATCACCAACATAGACCGGAGCGCAGTATTCTCCCCTATAATACAGATACATGAGATCCTACATATATCACCAACATAGACCGGAGCGCAGTATTCTCTCCTATAATACAGACACATGAGATCCTACATATATCACCAACATAGACCGGAGCGCAGTATTCTCTCCTATAATACAGATACATGAGATCCTACATATATCACCAACATAGACCGGAGCGTAGTATTCTCTCCTATAATAGATACATGAGATCCTACATATATCACCAACATAGACCGGAGCGCAGTATTCTCTCCTATAATAGATACATGAGATCCTACATATATCACCAACATAGACCGGAGCGCAGTATTCTCTCCTATAATAGATACATGAGATCCTACATATATCACCAACATAGACCGGAGCGCAGTATTCTCTCCTATAATAGATACATGAGATCCTACATATATCACCAACATAGACCGGAGCGCAGTATTCTCTCCTATAATACAGATACATGAGATCCTACATATATCACCAACATAGACCGGAGCGCAGTATTCTCTCCTATAATACAGATACATGAGATCCTACATATATCACCAACATAGACCGGAGCGCAGTATTCTCTCCTATAATACAGATACATGAGATCCTACATATATCACCAACATAGACCGGAGCGCAGTATTCTCTCCTATAATACAGATACATGAGATCCTACATATATCACCAACATAGACCGGAGCGTAGTATTCTCTCCTATAATACAGATACATGAGATCCTACATATATCACCAACATAGACCGGAGCGCAGTATTCTCTCCTATAATACCGACACATGAGATCCTACATATATCACCAACATAGACCGGAGCGCAGTATTCTCTCCTATAATAGATACATGAGATCCTACATATTTCACCAACATAGACCGGAGCGCAGTATTCTCTCCTATAATACAGATACATGAGATCCTACATATATCACCAACATAGACCGGAGCGCAGTATTCTCTCCTATAATACAGACACATGAGATCCTACATATATCACCAACATAGACCGGAGCGTAGTATTCTCTCCTATAATACAGACACATGAGATCCTACATATATCACCAACATAGACCGGAGCGCAGTATTCTCCCCTATAATAGATACATGAGATCCTACATATATCACCAACATAGACCGGAGCGTAGTATTCTCTCCTATAATACAGATACATGAGATCCTACATATATCACCAACATAGACCGGAGCGCAGTATTCTCTCCTATAATACAGACACATGAGATCCTACATATATCACCAACATAGACCGGAGCGTAGTATTCTCCCCTATAATACAGATACATGAGATCCTACATATATCACCAACATAGACCGGAGCGCAGTATTCTCCCCTATAATACAGATACATGAGATCCTACATATATCACCAACATAGACCGGAGCGCAGTATTCTCCCCTATAATACAGATACATGAGATCCTACATATATCACCAACATAGACCGGAGCGCAGTATTCTCTCCTATAATAGATACATGAGATCCTACATATATCACCAACATAGACCGGAGCGCAGTATTCTCTCCTATAATACAGACACATGAGATCCTACATATATCACCAACATAGACCGGAGCGCAGTATTCTCTCCTATAATACAGATACATGAGATCCTACATATATCACCAACATAGACCGGAGCGCAGTATTCTCTCCTATAATACAGATACATGAGATCCTACATATATCACCAACATAGACCGGAGCGTAGTATTCTCTCCTATAATACAGATACATGAGATCCTACATATATCACCAACATAGACCGGAGCGCAGTATTCTCTCCTATAATACAGATACATGAGATCCTACATATATCACCAACATAGACCGGAGCGTAGTATTCTCTCCTATAATACAGATACATGAGATCCTACATATATCACCAACATAGACCGGAGCGCAGTATTCTCTCCTATAATACAGATACATGAGATCCTACATATATCACCAACATAGACCGGAGCGCAGTATTCTCCCCTATAATACAGATACATGAGATCCTACATATATCACCAACATAGACCGGAGCGTAGTATTCTCCCCTATAATACAGACACATGAGATCCTACATATATCACCAACATAGACCGGAGCGCAGTATTCTCTCCTATAATAGATACATGAGATCCTACATATATCACCAACATAGACCGGAGCGTAGTATTCTCTCCTATAATACAGACACATGAGATCCTACATATATCACCAACATAGACCGGAGCACAGTATTCTCTCCTATAATACAGACACATGAGATCCTACATATATCACCAACATAGACCGGAGCGTAGTATTCTCCCCTATAATACAGATACATGAGATCCTACATATATCACCAACATAGACCGGAGCGCAGTATTCTCTCCTATAATACAGATACATGAGATCCTACATATATCACCAACATAGACCGGAGCGCAGTATTCTCCCCTATAATAGATACATGAGATCCTACATATATCACCAACATAGACCGGAGCGCAGTATTCTCCCCTATAATAGATACATGAGATCCTACATATATCACCAACATAGACCGGAGCGCAGTATTCTCCCCTATAATACAGACACATGAGATCCTACATATATCACCAACATAGACCGGAGCGTAGTATTCTCCCCTATAATAGATACATGAGATCCTACATATATCACCAACATAGACCGGAGCGCAGTATTCTCTCCTATAATACAGATACATGAGATCCTACATATATCACCAACATAGACCGGAGCGTAGTATTCTCTCCTATAATACAGACACATGAGATCCTACATATATCACCAACATAGACCGGAGCGCAGTATTCTCCCCTATAATACAGATACATGAGATCCTACATATATCACCAACATAGACCGGAGCGTAGTATTCTCTCCTATAATACAGATACATGAGATCCTACATATATCACCAACATAGACCGGAGCGCAGTATTCTCTCCTATAATACAGACACATGAGATCCTACATATATCACCAACATAGACCGGAGCGCAGTATTCTCTCCTATAATAGATACATGAGATCCTACATATATCACCAACATAGACCGGAGCGCAGTATTCTCCCCTATAATACAGATACATGAGATCCTACATATATCACCAACATAGACCGGAGCGCAGTATTCTCCCCTATAATACAGATACATGAGATCCTACATATATCACCAACATAGACCGGAGCGCAGTATTCTCCCCTATAATACAGATACATGAGATCCTACATATATCACCAACATAGACCGGAGCGTAGTATTCTCTCCTATAATACAGATACATGAGATCCTACATATATCACCAACATAGACCGGAGCGTAGTATTCTCTCCTATAATACAGATACATGAGATCCTACATATATCACCAACATAGACCGGAGCGCAGTATTCTCCCCTATAATACAGATACATGAGATCCTACATATATCACCAACATAGACCGGAGCGCAGTATTCTCTCCTATAATACAGACACATGAGATCCTACATATATCACCAACATAGACCGGAGCGCAGTATTCTCTCCTATAATACAGATACATGAGATCCTACATATATCACCAACATAGACCGGAGCGCAGTATTCTCTCCTATAATACAGATACATGAGATCCTACATATATCACCAACATAGACCGGAGCGCAGTATTCTCCCCTATAATACAGACACATGAGATCCTACATATATCACCAACATAGACCGGAGCGCAGTATTCTCTCCTATAATACAGACACAGGAGATCCTACATATATCACCAACATAGACCGGAGCGCAGTATTCTCCCCTATAATACAGATACATGAGATCCTACATATATCACCAACATAGACCGGAGCGTAGTATTCTCCCCTATAATACAGATACATGAGATCCTACATATATCACCAACATAGACCGGAGCGTAGTATTCTCTCCTATAATACAGATACATGAGATCCTACATATATCACCAACATAGACCGGAGCGCAGTATTCTCCCCTATAATAGATACATGAGATCCTACATATATCACCAACATAGACCGGAGCGCAGTATTCTCTCCTATAATACAGACACATGAGATCCTACATATATCACCAACATAGACCGGAGCGTAGTATTCTCCCCTATAATACAGATACATGAGATCCTACATATATCACCAACATAGACCGGAGCGCAGTATTCTCTCCTATAATACAGATACATGAGATCCTACATATATCACCAACATAGACCGGAGCGTAGTATTCTCTCCTATAATACAGATACATGAGATCCTACATATATCACCAACATAGACCGGAGCGTAGTATTCTCTCCTATAATACAGACACATGAGATCCTACATATATCACCAACATAGACCGGAGCGTAGTATTCTCTCCTATAATACAGATACATGAGATCCTACATATATCACCAACATAGACCGGAGCGCAGTATTCTCCCCTATAATAGATACATGAGATCCTACATATATCACCAACATAGGCCGGAGCGTAGTATTCTCCCCTATAATACAGACACATGAGATCCTACATATATCACCAACATAGACCGGAGCGTAGTATTCTCTCCTATAATACAGATACATGAGATCCTACATATATCACCAACATAGACCGGAGCGCAGTATTCTCTCCTATAATAGATACATGAGATCCTACATATATCACCAACATAGACCGGAGCGTAGTATTCTCTCCTATAATAGATACATGAGATCCTACATATATCACCAACATAGACCGGAGCGTAGTATTCTCTCCTATAATACAGATACATGAGATCCTACATATATCACCAACATAGACCGGAGCGCAGTATTCTCCCCTATAATACAGATACATGAGATCCTACATATATCACCAACATAGACCGGAGCGTAGTATTCTCTCCTATAATACAGATACATGAGATCCTACATATATCACCAACATAGACCGGAGCGTAGTATTCTCCCCTATAATACAGATACATGAGATCCTACATATATCACCAACATAGACCGGAGCGCAGTATTCTCCCCTATAATACAGATACATGAGATCCTACATATATCACCAACATAGACCGGAGCGTAGTATTCTCTCCTATAATACAGATACATGAGATCCTACATATATCACCAACATAGACCGGAGCGCAGTATTCTCTCCTATAATACAGATACATGAGATCCTACATATATCACCAACATAGACCAGAGCGTAGTATTCTCTCCTATAATACAGATACATGAGATCCTACATATATCACCAACATAGACCAGAGCGTAGTATTCTCTCCTATAATACAGATACATGAGATCCTACATATATCACCAACATAGACCAGAGCGTAGTATTCTCTCCTATAATACAGACACAGGAGATCCTACATATATCACCAACATAGACCGGAGCGTAGTATTCTCTCCTATAATACAGATACATGAGATCCTACATATATCACCAACATAGACCGGAGCGCAGTATTCTCTCCTATAATACAGATACATGAGATCCTACATATATCACCAACATAGACCAGAGCGTAGTATTCTCTCCTATAATACAGACACATGAGATCCTACATATATCACCAACATAGACCGGAGCGTAGTATTCTCTCCTATAATACAGATACATGAGATCCTACATATATCACCAACATAGACCAGAGCGTAGTATTCTCTCCTATAATACAGATACATGAGATCCTACATATATCACCAACATAGACCGGAGCGCAGTATTCTCTCCTATAATACAGATACATGAGATCCTACATATATCACCAACATAGACCAGAGCGTAGTATTCTCTCCTATAATACAGATACATGAGATCCTACATATATCACCAACATAGACCGGAGCGCAGTATTCTCTCCTATAATGGATACATGAGATCCTACATATATCACCAACATAGACCGGAGCGCAGTATTCTCTCCTATAATACAGATACATGAGATCCTACATATATCACCAACATAGACCGGAGCGCAGTATTCTCTCCTATAATGGATACATGAGATCCTACATATATCACCAACATAGACCGGAGCGCAGTATTCTCTCCTATAATACAGATACATGAGATCCTACATATATCACCAACATAGACCGGAGCGCAGTATTCTCTCCTATAATGGATACATGAGATCCTACATATATCACCAACATAGACCGGAGCGCAGTATTCTCCCCTATAATACAGATACATGAGATCCTACATATATCACCAACATAGACCGGAGCGCAGTATTCTCCCCTATAATACAGATACATGAGATCCTACATATATCACCAACATAGACCGGAGCGCAGTATTCTCTCCTATAATACAGATACATGAGATCCTACATATATCACCAACATAGACCGGAGCGTAGTATTCTCTCCTATAATAGATACATGAGATCCTACATATATCACCAACATAGACCGGAGCGCAGTATTCTCTCCTATAATACAGATACATGAGATCCTACATATATCACCAACATAGACCGGAGCGCAGTATTCTCTCCTATAATACAGACACATGAGATCCTACATATATCACCAACATAGACCGGAGCGCAGTATTCTCTCCTATAATACAGATACATGAGATCCTACATATATCACCAACATAGACCGGAGCGTAGTATTCTCTCCTATAATACAGATACATGAGATCCTACATATATCACCAACATAGACCGGAGCGCAGTATTCTCTCCTATAATACAGATACATGAGATCCTACATATATCACCAACATAGACCGGAGCGCAGTATTCTCTCCTATAATAGATACATGAGATCCTACATATATCACCAACATAGACCGGAGCGCAGTATTCTCTCCTATAATAGATACATGAGATCCTACATATATCACCAACATAGACCGGAGCGCAGTATTCTCTCCTATAATAGATACATGAGATCCTACATATATCACCAACATAGACCGGAGCGCAGTATTCTCTCCTATAATACAGACACATGAGATCCTACATATATCACCAACATAGACCGGAGCGCAGTATTCTCTCCTATAATACAGATACATGAGATCCTACATATATCACCAACATAGACCGGAGCGCAGTATTCTCTCCTATAATACAGATACATGAGATCCTACATATATCACCAACATAGACCGGAGCGCAGTATTCTCCCCTATAATACAGATACATGAGATCCTACATATATCACCAACATAGACCGGAGCGCAGTATTCTCTCCTATAATACAGATACATGAGATCCTACATATATCACCAACATAGACCGGAGCGTAGTATTCTCTCCTATAATACAGACACAGGAGATCCTACATATATCACCAACATAGACCGGAGCGTAGTATTCTCTCCTATAATACAGATACATGAGATCCTACATATATCACCAACATAGACCGGAGCGCAGTATTCTCTCCTATAATACAGATACATGAGATCCTACATATATCACCAACATAGACCGGAGCGTAGTATTCTCTCCTATAATACAGATACATGAGATCCTACATATATCACCAACATAGACCGGAGCGCAGTATTCTCTCCTATAATACAGATACATGAGATCCTACATATATCACCAACATAGACCGGAGCGTAGTATTCTCTCCTATAATACAGATACATGAGATCCTACATATATCACCAACATAGACCGGAGCGTAGTATTCTCTCCTATAATACAGATACATGAGATCCTACATATATCACCAACATAGACCGGAGCGCAGTATTCTCCCCTATAATACAGATACATGAGATCCTACATATATCACCAACATAGACCGGAGCGCAGTATTCTCTCCTATAATACAGACACAGGAGATCCTACATATATCACCAACATAGACCGGAGCGTAGTATTCTCTCCTATAATACAGATACATGAGATCCTACATATATCACCAACATAGACCAGAGCGCAGTATTCTCTCCTATAATACAGACACATGAGATCCTACATATATCACCAACATAGACCAGAGCGTAGTATTCTCTCCTATAATACAGATACATGAGATCCTACATATATCACCAACATAGACCGGAGCGTAGTATTCTCCCCTATAATACAGATACATGAGATCCTACATATATCACCAACATAGACCGGAGCGCAGTATTCTCCCCTATAATACAGATACATGAGATCCTACATATATCACCAACATAGACCGGAGCGCAGTATTCTCTCCTATAATACAGATACATGAGATCCTACATATATCACCAACATAGACCGGAGCGTAGTATTCTCCCCTATAATACAGACACATGAGATCCTACATATATCACCAACATAGACCGGAGCGCAGTATTCTCCCCTATAATACAGACACATGAGATCCTACATATATCACCAACATAGACCGGAGCGCAGTATTCTCTCCTATAATACAGATACATGAGATCCTACATATATCACCAACATAGACCGGAGCGTAGTATTCTCCCCTATAATACAGACACATGAGATCCTACATATATCACCAACATAGACCGGAGCGCAGTATTCTCTCCTATAATACAGACACATGAGATCCTACATATATCACCAACATAGACCGGAGCGCAGTATTCTCCCCTATAATACAGACACATGAGATCCTACATATATCACCAACATAGACCGGAGCGCAGTATTCTCCCCTATAATACAGACACATGAGATCCTACATATATCACCAACATAGACCGGAGCGCAGTATTCTCCCCTATAATACAGATACATGAGATCCTACATATATCACCAACATAGACCGGAGCGTAGTATTCTCTCCTATAATACAGATACATGAGATCCTACATATATCACCAACATAGACCGGAGCGTAGTATTCTCTCCTATAATACAGACACAGGAGATCCTACATATATCACCAACATAGACCGGAGCGCAGTATTCTCCCCTATAATACAGATACATGAGATCCTACATATATCACCAACATAGACCGGAGCGTAGTATTCTCTCCTATAATAGATACATGAGATCCTACATATATCACCAACATAGACCGGAGCGCAGTATTCTCCCCTATAATACAGACACAGGAGATCCTACATATATCACCAACATAGACCGGAGCGCAGTATTCTCCCCTATAATACAGATACATGAGATCCTACATATATCACCAACATAGACCGGAGCGTAGTATTCTCTCCTATAATACAGATACATGAGATCCTACATATATCACCAACATAGACCGGAGCGCAGTATTCTCTCCTATAATACAGATACATGAGATCCTACATATATCACCAACATAGACCGGAGCGTAGTATTCTCTCCTATAATACAGACACATGAGATCCTACATATATCACCAACATAGACCGGAGCGCAGTATTCTCCCCTATAATACAGATACATGAGATCCTACATATATCACCAACATAGACCGGAGCGCAGTATTCTCTCCTATAATACAGATACATGAGATCCTACATATATCACCAACATAGACCGGAGCGCAGTATTCTCTCCTATAATACAGATACATGAGATCCTACATATATCACCAACATAGACCAGAGCGCAGTATTCTCTCCTATAATACAGACACAGGAGATCCTACATATATCACCAACATAGACCGGAGCGTAGTATTCTCTCCTATAATAGATACATGAGATCCTACATATATCACCAACATAGACCGGAGCGCAGTATTCTCTCCTATAATACAGACACATGAGATCCTACATATATCACCAACATAGACCGGAGCGCAGTATTCTCTCCTATAATACAGACACATGAGATCCTACATATATCACCAACATAGACCGGAGCACAGTATTCTCCCCTATAATAGATACATGAGATCCTACATATATCACCAACATAGACCAGAGCGCAGTATTCTCTCCTATAATACAGATACATGAGATCCTACATATATCACCAACATAGACCGGAGCGCAGTATTCTCTCCTATAATACAGACACATGAGATCCTACATATATCACCAACATAGACCGGAGCGCAGTATTCTCTCCTATAATACAGACACATGAGATCCTACATATATCACCAACATAGACCGGAGCGCAGTATTCTCTCCTATAATACAGACACATGAGATCCTACATATATCACCAACATAGACCGGAGCGCAGTATTCTCTCCTATAATACAGACACATGAGATCCTACATATATCACCAACATAGACCGGAGCGCAGTATTCTCCCCTATAATACAGATACATGAGATCCTACATATATCACCAACATAGACCGGAGCGCAGTATTCTCTCCTATAATACAGATACATGAGATCCTACATATATCACCAACATAGACCGGAGCGTAGTATTCTCTCCTATAATACAGATACATGAGATCCTACATATATCACCAACATAGACCGGAGCGTAGTATTCTCTCCTATAATACAGACACATGAGATCCTACATATATCACCAACATAGACCGGAGCGTAGTATTCTCTCCTATAATACAGATACATGAGATCCTACATATATCACCAACATAGACCGGAGCGCAGTATTCTCCCCTATAATACAGATACATGAGATCCTACATATATCACCAACATAGACCGGAGCGTAGTATTCTCTCCTATAATACAGATACATGAGATCCTACATATATCACCAACATAGACCGGAGCGCAGTATTCTCTCCTATAATACAGACACATGAGATCCTACATATATCACCAACATAGACCGGAGCGCAGTAGTCTCTCCTATAATAGATACATGAGATCCTACATATATCACCAACATAGACCGGAGCGCAGTATTCTCTCCTATAATACAGATACATGAGATCCTACATATATCACCAACATAGACCGGAGCGCAGTATTCTCTCCTATAATACAGACACATGAGATCCTACATATATCACCAACATAGACCGGAGCGCAGTATTCTCTCCTATAATACAGATACATGAGATCCTACATATATCACCAACATAGACCGGAGCGTAGTATTCTCTCCTATAATACAGATACATGAGATCCTACATATATCACCAACATAGACCGGAGCGCAGTATTCTCTCCTATAATACAGATACATGAGATCCTACATATATCACCAACATAGACCGGAGCGTAGTATTCTCTCCTATAATAGATACATGAGATCCTACATATATCACCAACATAGACCGGAGCGTAGTATTCTCCCCTATAATACAGATACATGAGATCCTACATATATCACCAACATAGACCGGAGCGTAGTATTCTCCCCTATAATACAGATACATGAGATCCTACATATATCACCAACATAGACCGGAGCGCAGTATTCTCTCCTATAATACAGACACATGAGATCCTACATATATCACCAACATAGACCGGAGCGTAGTATTCTCCCCTATAATACAGATACATGAGATCCTACATATATCACCAACATAGACCGGAGCGTAGTATTCTCCCCTATAATACAGATACATGAGATCCTACATATATCACCAACATAGACCGGAGCGTAGTATTCTCTCCTATAATACAGACACATGAGATCCTACATATATCACCAACATAGACCGGAGCGTAGTATTCTCCCCTATAATAGATACATGAGATCCTACATATATCACCAACATAGACCGGAGCGCAGTATTCTCCCCTATAATACAGATACATGAGATCCTACATATATCACCAACATAGACCGGAGCGCAGTATTCTCTCCTATAATAGATACATGAGATCCTACATATATCACCAACATAGACCGGAGCGTAGTATTCTCTCCTATAATACAGACACATGAGATCCTACATATATCACCAACATAGACCGGAGCGCAGTATTCTCTCCTATAATAGATACATGAGATCCTACATATATCACCAACATAGACCGGAGCGTAGTATTCTCTCCTATAATACAGACACATGAGATCCTACATATATCACCAACATAGACCGGAGCGCAGTATTCTCCCCTATAATACAGATACATGAGATCCTACATATATCACCAACATAGACCGGAGCGCAGTATTCTCCCCTATAATACAGATACATGAGATCCTACATATATCACCAACATAGACCGGAGCGTAGTATTCTCCCCTATAATACAGACACATGAGATCCTACATATATCACCAACATAGACCGGAGCGCAGTATTCTCCCCTATAATACAGACACATGAGATCCTACATATATCACCAACATAGACCGGAGCGCAGTATTCTCCCCTATAATACAGACACATGAGATCCTACATATATCACCAACATAGACCGGAGCGTAGTATTCTCTCCTATAATACATACATGAGATCCTACATATATCACCAACATAGACCGGAGCGTAGTATTCTCCCCTATAATACAGATACATGAGATCCTACATATATCACCAACATAGACCGGAGCGCAGTATTCTCCCCTATAATACAGATACATGAGATCCTACATATATCACCAACATAGACCGGAGCGTAGTATTCTCTCCTATAATACAGACACATGAGATCCTACATATATCACCAACATAGACCGGAGCGCAGTATTCTCCCCTATAATAGATACATGAGATCCTACATATATCACCAACATAGACCGGAGCGCAGTATTCTCCCCTATAATACAGACACATGAGATCCTACATATATCACCAACATAGACCGGAGCGTAGTATTCTCCCCTATAATAGATACATGAGATCCTACATATATCACCAACATAGACCGGAGCGCAGTATTCTCTCCTATAATACAGACACATGAGATCCTACATATATCACCAACATAGACCGGAGCGCAGTATTCTCCCCTATAATACAGATACATGAGATCCTACATATATCACCAACATAGACCGGAGCGCAGTATTCTCCCCTATAATACAGACACATGAGATCCTACATATATCACCAACATAGACCGGAGCGTAGTATTCTCTCCTATAATACAGATACATGAGATCCTACATATATCACCAACATAGACCGGAGCGTAGTATTCTCTCCTATAATACAGACACATGAGATCCTACATATATCACCAACATAGACCGGAGCGCAGTATTCTCTCCTATAATACAGACACATGAGATCCTACATATATCACCAACATAGACCGGAGCGCAGTATTCTCTCCTATAATAGATACATGAGATCCTACATATATCACCAACATAGACCGGAGCGCAGTATTCTCCCCTATAATACAGACACATGAGATCCTACATATATCACCAACATAGACCGGAGCGTAGTATTCTCTCCTATAATACAGATACATGAGATCCTACATATATCACCAACATAGACCGGAGCGTAGTATTCTCTCCTATAATAGATACATGAGATCCTACATATATCACCAACATAGACCGGAGCGCAGTATTCTCCCCTATAATACAGATACATGAGATCCTACATATATCACCAACATAGACCGGAGCGCAGTATTCTCCCCTATAATACAGATACATGAGATCCTACATATATCACCAACATAGACCGGAGCGCAGTATTCTCTCCTATAATACAGATACATGAGATCCTACATATATCACCAACATAGACCGGAGCGCAGTATTCTCCCCTATAATACAGACACATGAGATCCTACATATATCACCAACATAGACCAGAGCGTAGTATTCTCTCCTATAATACAGATACATGAGATCCTACATATATCACCAACATAGACCGGAGCGTAGTATTCTCTCCTATAATACAGATACATGAGATCCTACATATATCACCAACATAGACCGGAGCGCAGTATTCTCTCCTATAATACAGACACATGAGATCCTACATATATCACCAACATAGACCGGAGCGCAGTATTCTCCCCTATAATACAGACACAGGAGATCCTACATATATCACCAACATAGACCGGAGCGTAGTATTCTCCCCTATAATACAGATACATGAGATCCTACATATATCAGCAACATAGACCGGAGCGTAGTATTCTCTCCTATAATACAGACACATCAGATCCTACATATATCACCAACATAGACCGGAGCGTAGTATTCTCTCCTATAATACAGACACAGGAGATCCTACATATATCACCAACATAGACCGGAGCGCAGTATTCTCCCCTATAATACAGACACATGAGATCCTACATATATCACCAACATAGACCGGAGCGTAGTATTCTCTCCTATAATAGATACATGAGATCCTACATATATCACCAACATAGACCGGAGCGCAGTATTCTCTCCTATAATACAGACACATGAGATCCTACATATATCACCAACATAGACCGGAGCGTAGTATTCTCCCCTATAATACAGACACATGAGATCCTACATATATCACCAACATAGACCGGAGCGCAGTATTCTCTCCTATAATACAGACACATGAGATCCTACATATATCACCAACATAGACCAGAGCGTAGTATTCTCTCCTATAATACAGACACAGGAGATCCTACATATATCACCAACATAGACCGGAGTGCAGTATTCTCTCCTATAATACAGACACATGAGATCCTACATATATCACCAACATAGACCGGAGCGCAGTATTCTCCCCTATAATACAGATACATGAGATCCTACATATATCACCAACATAGACCGGAGCGTAGTATTCTCTCCTATAATACAGACACAGGAGATCCTACATATATCACCAACATAGACCGGAGCGTAGTATTCTCCCCTATAATACAGACACATGAGATCCTACATATATCACCAACATAGACCGGAGCGTAGTATTCTCTCCTATAATACAGATACATGAGATCCTACATATATCACCAACATAGACCGGAGCGTAGTATTCTCCCCTATAATACAGATACATGAGATCCTACATATATCACCAACATAGACCGGAGCGCAGTATTCTCCCCTATAATACAGACACATGAGATCCTACATATATCACCAACATAGACCGGAGCGCAGTATTCTCTCCTATAATACAGATACATGAGATCCTACATATATCACCAACATAGACCGGAGCGTAGTATTCTCCCCTATAATACAGATACATGAGATCCTACATATATCACCAACATAGACCGGAGCGCAGTATTCTCCCCTATAATACAGACACATGAGATCCTACATATATCACCAACATAGACCGGAGCGTAGTATTCTCTCCTATAATACAGACACATGAGATCCTACATATATCACCAACATAGACCGGAGCGCAGTATTCTCCCCTATAATACAGATACATGAGATCCTACATATATCACCAACATAGACCGGAGCGTAGTATTCTCTCCTATAATACAGATACATGAGATCCTACATATATCACCAACATAGACCGGAGCGCAGTATTCTCCCCTATAATACAGATACATGAGATCCTACATATATCACCAACATAGACCGGAGCGTAGTATTCTCTCCTATAATACAGATACATGAGATCCTACATATATCACCAACATAGACCGGAGCGCAGTATTCTCTCCTATAATACAGACACATGAGATCCTACATATATCACCAACATAGACCGGAGCGTAGTATTCTCCCCTATAATACAGATACATGAGATCCTACATATATCACCAACATAGACCGGAGCGTAGTATTCTCTCCTATAATAAAGATACATGAGATCCTACATATATCACCAACATAGACCGGAGCGCAGTATTCTCCCCTATAATAGATACATGAGATCCTACATATATCACCAACATAGACCGGAGCGCAGTATTCTCTCCTATAATACAGACACATGAGATCCTACATATATCACCAACATAGACCGGAGCGTAGTATTCTCCCCTATAATACAGATACATGAGATCCTACATATATCACCAACATAGACCGGAGCGCAGTATTCTCTCCTATAATACAGATACATGAGATCCTACATATATCACCAACATAGACCGGAGCGCAGTATTCTCCCCTATAATACAGATACATGAGATCCTACATATATCACCAACATAGACCGGAGCGCAGTATTCTCCCCTATAATACAGATACATGAGATCCTACATATATCACCAACATAGACCGGAGCGTAGTATTCTCTCCTATAATACAGATACATGAGATCCTACATATATCACCAACATAGACCGGAGCGCAGTATTCTCTCCTATAATACAGATACATGAGATCCTACATATATCACCAACATAGACCGGAGCGCAGTATTCTCCCCTATAATACAGATACATGAGATCCTACATATATCACCAACATAGACCGGAGCGCAGTATTCTCTCCTATAATAGATACATGAGATCCTACATATATCACCAACATAGACCGGAGCGTAGTATTCTCTCCTATAATACAGATACATGAGATCCTACATATATCACCAACATAGACCGGAGCGCAGTATTCTCTCCTATAATACAGACACAGGAGATCCTACATATATCACCAACATAGACCGGAGCGCAGTATTCTCCCCTATAATACAGACACATGAGATCCTACATATATCACCAACATAGACCGGAGCGCAGTATTCTCTCCTATAATACAGATACATGAGATCCTACATATATCACCAACATAGACCAGAGCGTAGTATTCTCTCCTATAATACAGATACATGAGATCCTACATATATCACCAACATAGACCGGAGCGCAGTATTCTCTCCTATAATACAGATACATGAGATCCTACATATATCACCAACATAGACCAGAGCGTAGTATTCTCTCCTATAATACAGATACATGAGATCCTACATATATCACCAACATAGACCGGAGCGCAGTATTCTCTCCTATAATACAGATACATGAGATCCTACATATATCACCAACATAGACCAGAGCGTAGTATTCTCTCCTATAATACAGATACAGGAGATCCTACATATATCACCAACATAGACCAGAGCGTAGTATTCTCTCCTATAATACAGACACAGGAGATCCTACATATATCACCAACATAGACCGGAGCGTAGTATTCTCTCCTATAATAGATACATGAGATCCTACATATATCACCAACATAGACCGGAGCGCAGTATTCTCCCCTATAATTCAGATACATGAGATCCTACATATATCACCAACATAGACCGGAGCGCAGTATTCTCCCCTATAATACAGACACATGAGATCCTACATATATCACCAACATAGACCGGAGCGCAGTATTCTCTCCTATAATACAGATACATGAGATCCTACATATATCACCAACATAGACCGGAGCGCAGTATTCTCTCCTATAATACAGATACATGAGATCCTACATATATCACCAACATAGACCGGAGCGTAGTATTCTCTCCTATAATACAGACACAGGAGATCCTACATATATCACCAACATAGACCGGAGCGTAGTATTCTCTCCTATAATAGATACATGAGATCCTACATATATCACCAACATAGACCGGAGCGCAGTATTCTCCCCTATAATACAGATACATGAGATCCTACATATATCACCAACATAGACCGGAGCGTAGTATTCTCTCCTATAATAGATACATGAGATCCTACATATATCACCAACATAGACCGGAGCGCAGTATTCTCTCCTATAATACAGATACAGGAGATCCTACATATATCACCAACATAGACCGGAGCGTAGTATTCTCTCCTATAATACAGATACATGAGATCCTACATATATCACCAACATAGACCGGAGCGCAGTATTCTCCCCTATAATACAGACACAGGAGATCCTACATATATCACCAACATAGACCGGAGCGCAGTATTCTCCCCTATAATACAGATACATGAGATCCTACATATATCACCAACATAGACCGGAGCGCAGTATTCTCTCCTATAATACAGACACATGAGATCCTACATATATCACCAACATAGACCGGAGCGTAGTATTCTCTCCTATAATACAGATACATGAGATCCTACATATATCACCAACATAGACCGGAGCGTAGTATTCTCTCCTATAATACAGATACATGAGATCCTACATATATCACCAACATAGACCGGAGCGCAGTATTCTCCCCTATAATACAGATACATGAGATCCTACATATATATCACCAACATAGACCGGAGCGCAGTATTCTCTCCTATAATACAGATACATGAGATCCTACATATATCACCAACATAGACCGGAGCGCAGTATTCTCTCCTATAATACAGACACATGAGATCCTACATATATCACCAACATAGACCGGAGCGCAGTATTCTCCCCTATAATACAGATACATGAGATCCTACATATATCACCAACATAGACCGGAGCGTAGTATTCTCCCCTATAATACAGATACATGAGATCCTACATATATCACCAACATAGACCGGAGCGCAGTATTCTCTCCTATAATACAGACACATGAGATCCTACATATATCACCAACATAGACCGGAGCGCAGTATTCTCTCCTATAATACAGATACATGAGATCCTACATATATCACCAACATAGACCGGAGCGTAGTATTCTCCCCTATAATACAGATACATGAGATCCTACATATATCACCAACATAGACCGGAGCGCAGTATTCTCTCCTATAATGGATACATGAGATCCTACATATATCACCAACATAGACCGGAGCGTAGTATTCTCCCCTATAATACAGATACATGAGATCCTACATATATCACCAACATAGACCGGAGCGCAGTATTCTCTCCTATAATGGATACATGAGATCCTACATATATCACCAACATAGACCGGAGCGCAGTATTCTCTCCTATAATACAGACACATGAGATCCTACATATATCACCAACATAGACCGGAGCGCAGTATTCTCTCCTATAATACAGATACATGAGATCCTACATATATCACCAACATAGACCGGAGCGTAGTATTCTCTCCTATAATAGATACATGAGATCCTACATATATCACCAACATAGACCGGAGCGCAGTATTCTCTCCTATAATAGATACATGAGATCCTACATATATCACCAACATAGACCGGAGCGCAGTATTCTCTCCTATAATAGATACATGAGATCCTACATATATCACCAACATAGACCGGAGCGCAGTATTCTCTCCTATAATAGATACATGAGATCCTACATATATCACCAACATAGACCGGAGCGCAGTATTCTCTCCTATAATACAGATACATGAGATCCTACATATATCACCAACATAGACCGGAGCGCAGTATTCTCTCCTATAATACAGATACATGAGATCCTACATATATCACCAACATAGACCGGAGCGCAGTATTCTCTCCTATAATACAGATACATGAGATCCTACATATATCACCAACATAGACCGGAGCGCAGTATTCTCTCCTATAATACAGATACATGAGATCCTACATATATCACCAACATAGACCGGAGCGTAGTATTCTCTCCTATAATACAGATACATGAGATCCTACATATATCACCAACATAGACCGGAGCGCAGTATTCTCTCCTATAATACCGACACATGAGATCCTACATATATCACCAACATAGACCGGAGCGCAGTATTCTCTCCTATAATAGATACATGAGATCCTACATATTTCACCAACATAGACCGGAGCGCAGTATTCTCTCCTATAATACAGACACATGAGATCCTACATATTTCACCAACATAGACCGGAGCGCAGTATTCTCTCCTATAATACAGATACATGAGATCCTACATATATCACCAACATAGACCGGAGCGCAGTATTCTCTCCTATAATACAGACACATGAGATCCTACATATATCACCAACATAGACCGGAGCGTAGTATTCTCTCCTATAATACAGACACATGAGATCCTACATATATCACCAACATAGACCGGAGCGCAGTATTCTCCCCTATAATAGATACATGAGATCCTACATATATCACCAACATAGACCGGAGCGTAGTATTCTCTCCTATAATACAGATACATGAGATCCTACATATATCACCAACATAGACCGGAGCGCAGTATTCTCTCCTATAATACAGACACATGAGATCCTACATATATCACCAACATAGACCGGAGCGTAGTATTCTCCCCTATAATACAGATACATGAGATCCTACATATATCACCAACATAGACCGGAGCGCAGTATTCTCCCCTATAATACAGATACATGAGATCCTACATATATCACCAACATAGACCGGAGCGCAGTATTCTCCCCTATAATACAGATACATGAGATCCTACATATATCACCAACATAGACCGGAGCGCAGTATTCTCTCCTATAATAGATACATGAGATCCTACATATATCACCAACATAGACCGGAGCGCAGTATTCTCTCCTATAATACAGACACATGAGATCCTACATATATCACCAACATAGACCGGAGCGCAGTATTCTCTCCTATAATACAGATACATGAGATCCTACATATATCACCAACATAGACCGGAGCGCAGTATTCTCTCCTATAATACAGATACATGAGATCCTACATATATCACCAACATAGACCGGAGCGTAGTATTCTCTCCTATAATACAGATACATGAGATCCTACATATATCACCAACATAGACCGGAGCGCAGTATTCTCTCCTATAATACAGATACATGAGATCCTACATATATCACCAACATAGACCGGAGCGTAGTATTCTCTCCTATAATACAGATACATGAGATCCTACATATATCACCAACATAGACCGGAGCGCAGTATTCTCTCCTATAATACAGATACATGAGATCCTACATATATCACCAACATAGACCGGAGCGCAGTATTCTCCCCTATAATACAGATACATGAGATCCTACATATATCACCAACATAGACCGGAGCGTAGTATTCTCCCCTATAATAC
Source organism: Rana muscosa (assembly GCA_029206835.1). NCBI lineage: Eukaryota > Metazoa > Chordata > Amphibia > Anura > Ranidae > Rana > Rana muscosa. The sequence continues at coordinate 214,138,068 of CM055119.1, forward strand.
AGACACATGAGATCCTACATATATCACCAACATAGACCGGAGCGCAGTATTCTCTCCTATAATAGATACATGAGATCCTACATATATCACCAACATAGACCGGAGCGTAGTATTCTCTCCTATAATACAGACACATGAGATCCTACATATATCACCAACATAGACCGGAGCACAGTATTCTCTCCTATAATACAGACACATGAGATCCTACATATATCACCAACATAGACCGGAGCGTAGTATTCTCCCCTATAATACAGATACATGAGATCCTACATATATCACCAACATAGACCGGAGCGCAGTATTCTCTCCTATAATACAGATACATGAGATCCTACATATATCACCAACATAGACCGGAGCGCAGTATTCTCCCCTATAATAGATACATGAGATCCTACATATATCACCAACATAGACCGGAGCGCAGTATTCTCCCCTATAATAGATACATGAGATCCTACATATATCACCAACATAGACCGGAGCGCAGTATTCTCCCCTATAATACAGACACATGAGATCCTACATATATCACCAACATAGACCGGAGCGTAGTATTCTCCCCTATAATAGATACATGAGATCCTACATATATCACCAACATAGACCGGAGCGCAGTATTCTCTCCTATAATACAGATACATGAGATCCTACATATATCACCAACATAGACCGGAGCGTAGTATTCTCTCCTATAATACAGACACATGAGATCCTACATATATCACCAACATAGACCGGAGCGCAGTATTCTCCCCTATAATACAGATACATGAGATCCTACATATATCACCAACATAGACCGGAGCGTAGTATTCTCTCCTATAATACAGATACATGAGATCCTACATATATCACCAACATAGACCGGAGCGCAGTATTCTCTCCTATAATACAGACACATGAGATCCTACATATATCACCAACATAGACCGGAGCGCAGTATTCTCTCCTATAATAGATACATGAGATCCTACATATATCACCAACATAGACCGGAGCGCAGTATTCTCCCCTATAATACAGATACATGAGATCCTACATATATCACCAACATAGACCGGAGCGCAGTATTCTCCCCTATAATACAGATACATGAGATCCTACATATATCACCAACATAGACCGGAGCGCAGTATTCTCCCCTATAATACAGATACATGAGATCCTACATATATCACCAACATAGACCGGAGCGTAGTATTCTCTCCTATAATACAGATACATGAGATCCTACATATATCACCAACATAGACCGGAGCGTAGTATTCTCTCCTATAATACAGATACATGAGATCCTACATATATCACCAACATAGACCGGAGCGCAGTATTCTCCCCTATAATACAGATACATGAGATCCTACATATATCACCAACATAGACCGGAGCGCAGTATTCTCTCCTATAATACAGACACATGAGATCCTACATATATCACCAACATAGACCGGAGCGCAGTATTCTCTCCTATAATACAGATACATGAGATCCTACATATATCACCAACATAGACCGGAGCGCAGTATTCTCTCCTATAATACAGATACATGAGATCCTACATATATCACCAACATAGACCGGAGCGCAGTATTCTCCCCTATAATACAGACACATGAGATCCTACATATATCACCAACATAGACCGGAGCGCAGTATTCTCTCCTATAATACAGACACAGGAGATCCTACATATATCACCAACATAGACCGGAGCGCAGTATTCTCCCCTATAATACAGATACATGAGATCCTACATATATCACCAACATAGACCGGAGCGTAGTATTCTCCCCTATAATACAGATACATGAGATCCTACATATATCACCAACATAGACCGGAGCGTAGTATTCTCTCCTATAATACAGATACATGAGATCCTACATATATCACCAACATAGACCGGAGCGCAGTATTCTCCCCTATAATAGATACATGAGATCCTACATATATCACCAACATAGACCGGAGCGCAGTATTCTCTCCTATAATACAGACACATGAGATCCTACATATATCACCAACATAGACCGGAGCGTAGTATTCTCCCCTATAATACAGATACATGAGATCCTACATATATCACCAACATAGACCGGAGCGCAGTATTCTCTCCTATAATACAGATACATGAGATCCTACATATATCACCAACATAGACCGGAGCGTAGTATTCTCTCCTATAATACAGATACATGAGATCCTACATATATCACCAACATAGACCGGAGCGTAGTATTCTCTCCTATAATACAGACACATGAGATCCTACATATATCACCAACATAGACCGGAGCGTAGTATTCTCTCCTATAATACAGATACATGAGATCCTACATATATCACCAACATAGACCGGAGCGCAGTATTCTCCCCTATAATAGATACATGAGATCCTACATATATCACCAACATAGGCCGGAGCGTAGTATTCTCCCCTATAATACAGACACATGAGATCCTACATATATCACCAACATAGGCCGGAGCGTAGTATTCTCTCCTATAATACAGATACATGAGATCCTACATATATCACCAACATAGACCGGAGCGCAGTATTCTCTCCTATAATAGATACATGAGATCCTACATATATCACCAACATAGACCGGAGCGTAGTATTCTCTCCTATAATAGATACATGAGATCCTACATATATCACCAACATAGACCGGAGCGTAGTATTCTCTCCTATAATACAGATACATGAGATCCTACATATATCACCAACATAGACCGGAGCGCAGTATTCTCCCCTATAATACAGATACATGAGATCCTACATATATCACCAACATAGACCGGAGCGTAGTATTCTCTCCTATAATACAGATACATGAGATCCTACATATATCACCAACATAGACCGGAGCGTAGTATTCTCCCCTATAATACAGATACATGAGATCCTACATATATCACCAACATAGACCGGAGCGCAGTATTCTCCCCTATAATACAGATACATGAGATCCTACATATATCACCAACATAGACCGGAGCGTAGTATTCTCTCCTATAATACAGATACATGAGATCCTACATATATCACCAACATAGACCGGAGCGCAGTATTCTCTCCTATAATACAGATACATGAGATCCTACATATATCACCAACATAGACCAGAGCGTAGTATTCTCTCCTATAATACAGATACATGAGATCCTACATATATCACCAACATAGACCAGAGCGTAGTATTCTCTCCTATAATACAGATACATGAGATCCTACATATATCACCAACATAGACCAGAGCGTAGTATTCTCTCCTATAATACAGACACAGGAGATCCTACATATATCACCAACATAGACCGGAGCGTAGTATTCTCTCCTATAATACAGATACATGAGATCCTACATATATCACCAACATAGACCGGAGCGCAGTATTCTCTCCTATAATACAGATACATGAGATCCTACATATATCACCAACATAGACCAGAGCGTAGTATTCTCTCCTATAATACAGACACATGAGATCCTACATATATCACCAACATAGACCGGAGCGTAGTATTCTCTCCTATAATACAGATACATGAGATCCTACATATATCACCAACATAGACCAGAGCGTAGTATTCTCTCCTATAATACAGATACATGAGATCCTACATATATCACCAACATAGACCGGAGCGCAGTATTCTCTCCTATAATACAGATACATGAGATCCTACATATATCACCAACATAGACCAGAGCGTAGTATTCTCTCCTATAATACAGATACATGAGATCCTACATATATCACCAACATAGACCGGAGCGCAGTATTCTCTCCTATAATGGATACATGAGATCCTACATATATCACCAACATAGACCGGAGCGCAGTATTCTCTCCTATAATACAGATACATGAGATCCTACATATATCACCAACATAGACCGGAGCGCAGTATTCTCTCCTATAATGGATACATGAGATCCTACATATATCACCAACATAGACCGGAGCGCAGTATTCTCTCCTATAATACAGATACATGAGATCCTACATATATCACCAACATAGACCGGAGCGCAGTATTCTCTCCTATAATGGATACATGAGATCCTACATATATCACCAACATAGACCGGAGCGCAGTATTCTCCCCTATAATACAGATACATGAGATCCTACATATATCACCAACATAGACCGGAGCGCAGTATTCTCCCCTATAATACAGATACATGAGATCCTACATATATCACCAACATAGACCGGAGCGCAGTATTCTCTCCTATAATACAGATACATGAGATCCTACATATATCACCAACATAGACCGGAGCGTAGTATTCTCTCCTATAATAGATACATGAGATCCTACATATATCACCAACATAGACCGGAGCGCAGTATTCTCTCCTATAATACAGATACATGAGATCCTACATATATCACCAACATAGACCGGAGCGCAGTATTCTCTCCTATAATACAGACACATGAGATCCTACATATATCACCAACATAGACCGGAGCGCAGTATTCTCTCCTATAATACAGATACATGAGATCCTACATATATCACCAACATAGACCGGAGCGTAGTATTCTCTCCTATAATACAGATACATGAGATCCTACATATATCACCAACATAGACCGGAGCGCAGTATTCTCTCCTATAATACAGATACATGAGATCCTACATATATCACCAACATAGACCGGAGCGCAGTATTCTCTCCTATAATAGATACATGAGATCCTACATATATCACCAACATAGACCGGAGCGCAGTATTCTCTCCTATAATAGATACATGAGATCCTACATATATCACCAACATAGACCGGAGCGCAGTATTCTCTCCTATAATAGATACATGAGATCCTACATATATCACCAACATAGACCGGAGCGTAGTATTCTCCCCTATAATAGATACATGAGATCCTACATATATCACCAACATAGACCGGAGCGCAGTATTCTCTCCTATAATACAGACACATGAGATCCTACATATATCACCAACATAGACCGGAGCGCAGTATTCTCTCCTATAATACAGATACATGAGATCCTACATATATCACCAACATAGACCGGAGCGCAGTATTCTCTCCTATAATACAGATACATGAGATCCTACATATATCACCAACATAGACCGGAGCGCAGTATTCTCCCCTATAATACAGATACATGAGATCCTACATATATCACCAACATAGACCGGAGCGCAGTATTCTCTCCTATAATACAGATACATGAGATCCTACATATATCACCAACATAGACCGGAGCGTAGTATTCTCTCCTATAATACAGACACAGGAGATCCTACATATATCACCAACATAGACCGGAGCGTAGTATTCTCTCCTATAATACAGATACATGAGATCCTACATATATCACCAACATAGACCGGAGCGCAGTATTCTCTCCTATAATACAGATACATGAGATCCTACATATATCACCAACATAGACCGGAGCGTAGTATTCTCTCCTATAATACAGATACATGAGATCCTACATATATCACCAACATAGACCGGAGCGCAGTATTCTCTCCTATAATACAGATACATGAGATCCTACATATATCACCAACATAGACCGGAGCGTAGTATTCTCTCCTATAATACAGATACATGAGATCCTACATATATCACCAACATAGACCGGAGCGTAGTATTCTCTCCTATAATACAGATACATGAGATCCTACATATATCACCAACATAGACCGGAGCGCAGTATTCTCCCCTATAATACAGATACATGAGATCCTACATATATCACCAACATAGACCGGAGCGCAGTATTCTCTCCTATAATACAGACACAGGAGATCCTACATATATCACCAACATAGACCGGAGCGTAGTATTCTCTCCTATAATACAGATACATGAGATCCTACATATATCACCAACATAGACCAGAGCGTAGTATTCTCTCCTATAATACAGATACATGAGATCCTACATATATCACCAACATAGACCAGAGCGTAGTATTCTCTCCTATAATACAGATACATGAGATCCTACATATATCACCAACATAGACCGGAGCGTAGTATTCTCCCCTATAATACAGATACATGAGATCCTACATATATCACCAACATAGACCGGAGCGCAGTATTCTCCCCTATAATACAGATACATGAGATCCTACATATATCACCAACATAGACCGGAGCGCAGTATTCTCTCCTATAATACAGATACATGAGATCCTACATATATCACCAACATAGACCGGAGCGTAGTATTCTCCCCTATAATACAGACACATGAGATCCTACATATATCACCAACATAGACCGGAGCGCAGTATTCTCCCCTATAATACAGACACATGAGATCCTACATATATCACCAACATAGACCGGAGCGCAGTATTCTCTCCTATAATACAGATACATGAGATCCTACATATATCACCAACATAGACCGGAGCGTAGTATTCTCCCCTATAATACAGACACATGAGATCCTACATATATCACCAACATAGACCGGAGCGCAGTATTCTCCCCTATAATACAGACACATGAGATCCTACATATATCACCAACATAGACCGGAGCGCAGTATTCTCCCCTATAATACAGACACATGAGATCCTACATATATCACCAACATAGACCGGAGCGCAGTATTCTCTCCTATAATACAGATACATGAGATCCTACATATATCACCAACATAGACCGGAGCGCAGTATTCTCCCCTATAATACAGATACATGAGATCCTACATATATCACCAACATAGACCGGAGCGCAGTATTCTCCCCTATAATACAGATACATGAGATCCTACATATATCACCAACATAGACCGGAGCGTAGTATTCTCTCCTATAATACAGATACATGAGATCCTACATATATCACCAACATAGACCGGAGCGTAGTATTCTCTCCTATAATACAGACACAGGAGATCCTACATATATCACCAACATAGACCGGAGCGCAGTATTCTCCCCTATAATACAGATACATGAGATCCTACATATATCACCAACATAGACCGGAGCGTAGTATTCTCTCCTATAATAGATACATGAGATCCTACATATATCACCAACATAGACCGGAGCGCAGTATTCTCCCCTATAATACAGACACAGGAGATCCTACATATATCACCAACATAGACCGGAGCGCAGTATTCTCCCCTATAATACAGATACATGAGATCCTACATATATCACCAACATAGACCGGAGCGTAGTATTCTCTCCTATAATACAGATACATGAGATCCTACATATATCACCAACATAGACCGGAGCGCAGTATTCTCTCCTATAATACAGATACATGAGATCCTACATATATCACCAACATAGACCGGAGCGTAGTATTCTCTCCTATAATACAGACACATGAGATCCTACATATATCACCAACATAGACCGGAGCGCAGTATTCTCCCCTATAATACAGATACATGAGATCCTACATATATCACCAACATAGACCGGAGCGCAGTATTCTCTCCTATAATACAGATACATGAGATCCTACATATATCACCAACATAGACCGGAGCGCAGTATTCTCTCCTATAATACAGATACATGAGATCCTACATATATCACCAACATAGACCAGAGCGCAGTATTCTCTCCTATAATACAGACACAGGAGATCCTACATATATCACCAACATAGACCGGAGCGTAGTATTCTCTCCTATAATAGATACATGAGATCCTACATATATCACCAACATAGACCGGAGCGCAGTATTCTCTCCTATAATACAGACACATGAGATCCTACATATATCACCAACATAGACCGGAGCGCAGTATTCTCTCCTATAATACAGACACATGAGATCCTACATATATCACCAACATAGACCGGAGCACAGTATTCTCCCCTATAATAGATACATGAGATCCTACATATATCACCAACATAGACCAGAGCGCAGTATTCTCTCCTATAATACAGATACATGAGATCCTACATATATCACCAACATAGACCGGAGCGCAGTATTCTCTCCTATAATACAGACACATGAGATCCTACATATATCACCAACATAGACCGGAGCGCAGTATTCTCTCCTATAATACAGACACATGAGATCCTACATATATCACCAACATAGACCGGAGCGCAGTATTCTCTCCTATAATACAGACACATGAGATCCTACATATATCACCAACATAGACCGGAGCGCAGTATTCTCTCCTATAATACAGACACATGAGATCCTACATATATCACCAACATAGACCGGAGCGCAGTATTCTCCCCTATAATACAGATACATGAGATCCTACATATATCACCAACATAGACCGGAGCGCAGTATTCTCTCCTATAATACAGATACATGAGATCCTACATATATCACCAACATAGACCGGAGCGTAGTATTCTCTCCTATAATACAGATACATGAGATCCTACATATATCACCAACATAGACCGGAGCGTAGTATTCTCTCCTATAATACAGACACATGAGATCCTACATATATCACCAACATAGACCGGAGCGTAGTATTCTCTCCTATAATACAGATACATGAGATCCTACATATATCACCAACATAGACCGGAGCGCAGTATTCTCCCCTATAATACAGATACATGAGATCCTACATATATCACCAACATAGACCGGAGCGTAGTATTCTCTCCTATAATACAGATACATGAGATCCTACATATATCACCAACATAGACCGGAGCGCAGTATTCTCTCCTATAATACAGATACATGAGATCCTACATATATCACCAACATAGACCGGAGCGTAGTATTCTCTCCTATAATACAGATACATGAGATCCTACATATATCACCAACATAGACCGGAGCGTAGTATTCTCTCCTATAATACAGACACATGAGATCCTACATATATCACCAACATAGACCGGAGCGCAGTATTCTCTCCTATAATACAGACACATGAGATCCTACATATATCACCAACATAGACCGGAGCGCAGTATTCTCTCCTATAATACAGATACATGAGATCCTACATATATCACCAACATAGACCGGAGCGTAGTATTCTCTCCTATAATACAGACACATGAGATCCTACATATATCACCAACATAGACCGGAGCGCAGTATTCTCCCCTATAATACAGATACATGAGATCCTACATATATCACCAACATAGACCGGAGCGCAGTATTCTCCCCTATAATACAGATACATGAGATCCTACATATATCACCAACATAGACCGGAGCGCAGTATTCTCCCCTATAATACAGATACATGAGATCCTACATATATCACCAACATAGACCGGAGCGCAGTATTCTCTCCTATAATACAGATACATGAGATCCTACATATATCACCAACATAGACCGGAGCGTAGTATTCTCCCCTATAATACAGACACATGAGATCCTACATATATCACCAACATAGACCGGAGCGCAGTATTCTCCCCTATAATACAGATACATGAGATCCTACATATATCACCAACATAGACCGGAGCGTAGTATTCTCTCCTATAATACAGATACATGAGATCCTACATATATCACCAACATAGACCGGAGCGTAGTATTCTCTCCTATAATACAGATACATGAGATCCTACATATATCACCAACATAGACCGGAGCGTAGTATTCTCTCCTATAATACAGACACATGAGATCCTACATATATCACCAACATAGACCGGAGCGTAGTATTCTCTCCTATAATACAGACACATGAGATCCTACATATATCACCAACATAGACCGGAGCGTAGTATTCTCTCCTATAATAGATACATGAGATCCTACATATATCACCAACATAGACCGGAGCGCAGTATTCTCCCCTATAATACAGATACATGAGATCCTACATATATCACCAACATAGACCGGAGCGTAGTATTCTCCCCTATAATAGATACATGAGATCCTACATATATCACCAACATAGACCGGAGCGTAGTATTCTCTCCTATAATACAGACACATGAGATCCTACATATATCACCAACATAGACCGGAGCGTAGTATTCTCCCCTATAATACAGATACATGAGATCCTACATATATCACCAACATAGACCGGAGCGCAGTATTCTCTCCTATAATACAGACACATGAGATCCTACATATATCACCAACATAGACCGGAGCGCAGTATTCTCTCCTATAATACAGATACATGAGATCCTACATATATCACCAACATAGACCGGAGCGTAGTATTCTCTCCTATAATACAGACACATGAGATCCTACATATATCACCAACATAGACCGGAGCGTAGTATTCTCCCCTATAATACAGATACATGAGATCCTACATATATCACCAACATAGACCGGAGCGCAGTATTCTCCCCTATAATACAGATACATGAGATCCTACATATATCACCAACATAGACCGGAGCGCAGTATTATCAGGTTCTTCCTCCCTATTGGACGATACGATCTCTCAATAACTTCAATGTATTTCACTCTCTGATCAGAGAAAGGAGATCAATGAACATGGCGGAGACGATGGATCGGGAAATCCTGACACGGATGGCGTGTAGTTTGCGTTGTGCGTTTTCAATTGGCGGGGGTTTAAGATTTTTTTCACCCCCATCTTAGTGCTGCTGGTCACCTGCAGCCTATTTCACCCACTTCCTTCCATCCTGAGCAATGCGTTTTATATATAATTTATATGCCTTATATCTGGTATACGCCGTATATAGAGATTGGCGCTCATTACAAATTGGCCGGTTGGGTAGTTCAGGTCACATGAGACACCCGAGAAGCTTTGAATGCCAGGTTGGGTCACATGACGTAATTCAGCCATGAGAGGCAATTATTGGGGTGAAGGAAATCTCTGGCAGTAATTGGCCACATTCTCCTGGACTTCTTCTGTAACGTGGAAGACGTTTTGTAGATTCTTCAGTTCTGAGGGTCAGGAAGATCCCCAACACCTTCATCCAATCACCAGAGAATTGTGTCAAGGCAGATGCTGATTGGCCGAGAACAGGATTGGGAGGTGTGAAAATTGTGGGGTCCCCCTGTAATAGTGACATCATATATCCTTAGGGGGTTAATCCTTCTAGTCACATGGTTGAAGGTGTGAATGGTTGTTGGGTCTCCGGGGTATAGATGGGACTATTGTGGAGGACAGAAGGTGTTGAAGGCCCCGCCCATGTCCAGTGAAGGCCCCGCCCATGTCCAGTGAAGGCCCCGCCCATGTCCAGTGAAGGCCCCGCCCATGTCCAGTGATAGTTTCTCCAGTGTGATGATGACGACCTCTTTCACACCTCGTGTGTAGAATGTGACCTCCCTGTCCTCGGAGGAAT